>MU836436.1:0-29105 GCA_029204225.1 Diphasiastrum complanatum | reverse complement strand
CCCCCCCCCCCCCCCCCCCCCCCCCCCCCCCCCCCCCCCCCCCCCCCCCCCCCCCCCCCCCCCCCCCCCCCCCCCCCCCCCCCCCCCCCCCCCCCCCCCCCCCTCATGCTCACCCTCATCCTCTGCCTCTGTATCACCCTCATCCATCCACTCCTCCTCCTCGTACCCATGCCCAAATCCCTCTCCATGCCCCAAAATCTCATCATCTCCATCCTCTCCCATCTCCTGATGTCGAGCTGCTCTCCTGTGGTGTCGTGTAGACCGTGCCTCTGCATCTGCCTGCCTATGTAGCTCCTGGTAGATATCATCCTCGACCTCCTCCTCCATAGGTGGCACCCGAGGATCAACAGCTGTCGTATGTACCTTGCAGGAGTCAGGGTTCACCTACAAAAACAAACGGGCATGGTTAGCAAACCTATGCATTTGTTAATAAATTCATTTGAAACGCAAGTACATCAAACAATACTAGTAAAGTCACTAACTCACCTCGCTCAAGCGGTCACCCTGCATGCGTGTGCGTCTCAACATGCGTCCGTTGGTATTCACAAACACCAACCGCCTGCACTGCTCAATGGAGAGTCTATTTCTCTTCTTCGTGTGATGGCTGGCCCATACACTCCAGTTCCGCTCACAGGCGGAAGCCGAACAGTCCTGTGAAAGGACCCTCTCTACCAATCGCTGAAGGTCAGGCGTACTGCGGCCATGAAAGTTCCACCATGGGACAGGCGCCAACTGGTCCTCTCTGAACTTACACTTGCTCTCGATCAAAAGGATACAGGCCCCGCTCGAACTTGATCATGTCTCGCTCTATGTTCCCTAGAGTCGTGTCTGTTGGCAAAGAAAACAGAACACGTGTCAGGACACAAACCAAAGCATATGCTAATACAAACAACTACACTAGCTAGAATATTTACAATACTTGCCCCGGGCCATACACGCTCGGTGTACTCCACCCATCCTCGGTGGAGCTCCGTGTCGCCAGGACGTCTGGTAGAGCGCCACAATGGGTGTAGCATGTGTGGCCACCGCATGGATGGGTCTGTGGAAGTAGTCTCCCAACGTGTGAGGAGCTCGTCCTTCCTGCGCAGGTGACATTGCAAATGGTTAGGCATCTTCGAAAACACGAGCAGAGTGAAACTGAAATAAGAAAGTGATAGGAGACATACCTATCCTCATCCAAGCCACATCTGTGAAGCGCCTCGCCGATGCGATCCATGAACTCGTATATGAGACCGACAGTGCACCCCTCTCGGTCTACTAGGTGCAACACATAGAAGACAGGTCGAAGAACCTCTACAATCTCACTCGCACGTGTCCAAAAGTCCTCTGCAAAGACTATGGCCTAGAAAAACACTGCCTCTGTCGTGCAGTTCCTGAACTCATCAAATGCCTCAGTGGATACCATCCTCCGCAAATGATCTCGCAAGACGCACAATCGCTCGAGAACCAGGAAAAAGAAGGCAAAGTGAGTCGGTGTTGGCTTCTTCAGGTCCAGCCGAGAGAATGTACGAAACAATGCCAGCACACGCCTCTTTCTGGTGACGAACTTCACTATGCGCATGGCCTGGGAGGTGAGCTGCAAGACAAACATTAAACAAAAAATTGTTAGAAGCTAAAAGAGGTTAGGGGCCTGGAATAATTGACAGGTGCAAAATGCTTTACAAAGTGACGAAAATTGTACCTCACGAATCCATGGAAGTGCAACCATGTCCTAAATGAGAAGGTCAATGCAATGTGCAGCGCACGAGGTCCACACAATACTCGGGTGCTCCCTCATCACCATCTCTCCCATCGATCTACAGTTCGAGCCGTTGTCTGTAACGACTTGAACCACATGCTCTGCCCCAATCTCCTACACTACAGAGATCATTGCCTCATAGATGAACTCGGCCGTGATGGCTCCACCAGCTCGAGTAGCATCCACGCCTCGTAGGAAGAGTGTGCCAAGTGGGCAAGACACTACGATATTGACGACAAATCGTCGACGAGTGTCAGTCCCTCCATCGCTCAATATCGAACATCCATAGCTGCAAAAATACAACATTTCTTAGACAAGTGCACTTGCAAACACTGTGGTAAAGTAGCAAAAAAATCTTACGTCTGCCACGTTGTGCGAATGAAGCTCAACTCCCGTGTGATGGTCTCCTCCTGTCGTAGCATGGTCGTGCGCAATGTCTCTCTCCTCGGAGGCCTCCATGACAAATCAGCTGATGCTATCTGAAGGCAAGTGTCTCTAAAGATCCAAGTGTCTACAACAGCAAAAGGAATGCCACACACATAGAACAGCCAGCCAATCTGTCGGATACACAGGGCATGATGATGTCTCTGTCATATACCTCGGTCCAATGTCTGTTGTCTAGCCCTAACCGCTCTCTGCTGCACAGAGGACTCTCCTAGTCTAGAACGCCCACCAAAAACAATAGATGGGCGTGCTGAAGGTGTGTCTGACTGTGGAGCATCGCCTGCTGCATCGCTGCGGCCCTCTGTGGCATGATCTGACTCTGTAAATGGTGCATCAGCAGCTGATGACGACGCTTGACGAGATGGACCTACGGCTGAAGGAACAACTGGACGAGAGGGTGCATGTGTGCTGGATGCTCTACGAACATCCCCCCCCCCCCCCCCCCCCCCCCCCCCCCCCACGTGACTAGGCCCTGCCTCTGCATGTGTGCTAGATGCTCTGGGAATATCTCCCCCCATGTGACTAGGCCCTGCCTTTGCATCTGCTCTGGACCCTGCACCTCTACCATGTCCCGAACCTGCTCTAGTCCCTGGTCCTGCCACTGACCAACGAACAACACTGTGAGATGGTCTCAAAGGCTCAAGAGATGCACCGTCATGCCCGTATGTGTCCATCAATCTCTCCACCTCTGCATCTGATATGCGAGGGCAAGTGGATATGCCCATCCCCCATCCATCTGGCCTGCCTGAGGCGTAGCAAATGGGCCCTAACCCTGGTAAGAGAACCAGTAAAGATGGCGCCACAATGCAGGCATCTCCATCTGCGGGCACCAGATCTCTGGTGCGTAGCCACATCCCCCTCTGTCAACTATACCTCTGACCAAATGCCTCTACCAAGAACTGGCATTGTGTGAATCTGTCAATGTATTAGATCGTGTGACTCAACCAATGTATCAGACTTGCAAAAGAGGAAGCAAACAATCACATGTCAGTATTCTGTTGGTCGCAACAACAATCGGATTGATCGCATTCAACACTAAACCCTAAAATGCATGTGGTTTGGGCCCTAAACCGAGAACATTCTCTAAAAGCGATAAAAACCGAAACTAATAGCACAAGCATGTTTGAGGGCATGACGAAACACAGTTTGGCCTAAAATTGCACCTCAATCAGATGATTATAAGCTACTTTGCAAAAAGAGTTAAAAACACATGGAAAAGGGGCATGAGATTCATATCTTTTGATACAAGCAAAAATGGGAAAAACTAACAGCATGAGCATCTATGTGGGGTTCAATACAGATGATTTGAAACCAAAAACCAGTTCATTACGTTGCCTACAGCTCATTCTATGAGCTACCAAGGTTTGAAGTCAAAACTTACCTAAAATCGCTTTGGAGAAAAACGCCGCCACCTCGTCGCTTCCATCGTCTTGATCACGCACAGATCGATGCCCCACGCTGCCCACAATCCACAATCACCTCCTCATCCTTGCTCTCTCTCGCTCTCCAACTCTGAAAATGCAAAAAAAATTATGTGGGCCGCGGGCTGCCTGCTCGCGGCCCACAAAAAAAAATTTCAAAATTTTTTCGCGTTCCGAGACCGCGTTTCTGGTCCCGGAACGCCATCGATCCGGAACGCGCTCCTTCGGATCGCGATCCGCTGCAGCTGAGGTACTATGAATAAAAGTTTTCATACAAATAACAAGGGCAATAAACATTAAATCCAGAGTTCAATATTCATTTGGATTGAAGGGCTTGACAATAAGGCGGCTCCAAAAAGTTGTAATTCAAAACTTTTTAATCAACTCTTCATGCTTTAAGATTTAAATCAAGCTTCCATAAGTGCAAAAAAGATTAAATCTAAACCCAACTTTTTCCCTGTTTTTCTCAAACCTCCAGGAGGAGCTGATATGTTTTTGCATAAAAATTAAATCTGGAGTGATGCAAAAAATGATTCTAGGTCCTCCAATAAGAAGTGAGGTTGTTAAAATTTCATTTCCTCTCCTTGAGAAAAGGAAGCAAACTCCACTTCATTGCACAAATGAGGACCCAGAAGAGAAAAAAATCATTTACTTGAGTGATCGTTCTAACACGGAGCGTGTGAAGTTGAATATGCAAGTGGAAGAGACAAAAACTTTAAAATTTCAACTATTTGATGATGCAACGACTCTCAAAGAGGCATTATGATACATAATCCTAGAAATATATTACCTTCAACTGACCAGGTGTTGTAACTTTGACTAGGCAAGTTTCTGAGAAGCTCTAGTACTACACAAAGTTACAACAGCTAGTCGAAGCTGATTATTAACCGCGTCAACGCAGCCAACTGAAATACCAATTAGGAAAACTGCTGATCTTATGAGGCTTCTAGTAAGTTGATTAACATTGAAGCAACTGACTTTTACCGATAGAGAACTGCTGATTTTACGAGTCAAATTAGTCAAGCTTTTATTCTTTATGTGTGGATATGTCGCTTTCCAGTTGCTCCTGTATCAAAGTGATTCTGATATGCAGGCATTTGCGATCCCACTGCCTTTCTGTACGATTCTATTCCAAAGCCCTCATTCCTTAAACTGTTTCCTGCACTCTTGATAGTAAACAAAGCGAACCATGAAGTCGTGTTCTCAGCGGTATTACTCCTTATCATACTCCAATCAGACATTGTTTGCACATCTCAGGACGTTACCCAAAGAGGAAATTTTTCTTAGGAGGCGAGACATCATTTGTGAAGTACGCTACCAAGAAACTCCTCATCAACTAGTCGTTCATATGGCCTTCATCATATTCTTCTTCTTTTTATAAAAGGTGGTGAATCTGGAAGAGATCTCAAACCAAGATCAGGGACAGTAAAAGAGTCTTCAAACTCTGGAAACATTGTCATATCCTGTTTCCCTTTCCCTTTGGTAGGATTAATCATTGGCCGGCCTGATCGAGGAAATGAAAATGATCCAAAAGGTAGCTCTGGAACTTCATGAAACGATTGTGCGCATACTTGTTCATCAAACAGGCTCAAATCGGCAGTCCAGTCAAACTCCCCTAAATTTTCAGCATCCGCCTGTAAGATGAAGAAACTGAACTGAGAACATGAAAGCTTCATTAAACCTTTTGATCAGACGCAAACCCATTTTAAGTGAAACACAATTGCATCTTCGTGATCAACCGTGTAACAAAGAACAACACTAGAAGGTTGATTGACAGAAAAATACGAGGAATTTTTTTGAAAAAAATTGCTAATATTATGAGCATCTTCTGAACCTCAAACCAATGCCAAGTTCGAACAATAAAAGAACCAAAATATGAACCGTAGAATTCACCAAACAAGGGAAACCTTTAAGAAGCGTTAGCATACACTTGGATCGGGTGATTAATATTCTACTCAATTCTTGCGACAAGGAAGGCATGGTTTACTTCAAAACAAAATTTGAAGACGGACGTAGAGACCTTAGACGAAGCAATGTCCCCAAGGGTGTAACCTCCAGCCAAATCTTGTATGTTTAGCAGCTCATCCACTCGCCATCCTGGTATTGCTTCTGTCAAGAACTCACTAATACTATTTCTCTTAAAAAAATTTCCATATCCATTCTGTGATGCGGGATTGGGTTCAGCAATCATCTGCATCTCACACGAGGCACTGCTTGTTGTTGCAGGAATGCAGCCAATTCCAGAAACACTGCTCAGCGTTGTCGTTGAGGAGACCACCCCCGAGAGAAGACTCGGAGTAGATGAGTTTGATATGATTCCTGAAACTGCATCAAGAGCAGGAGGTTTTGGGAACATTCCTAATTTTTCCTTTGAGTTAACGACAGAAAGAGGTGGACGAGAAGCCTTTGCCGTATTTTCCATCAGAAGACTAACATTAGAAGCTACACTTCTCAAAGATTCTTCTGGCAATTCAACTGCAGATTCTTTTCCAGCGATGGCCTCTAACGCAACCCTTATGCCTGTTACCAGAAAACGCTGGTGACTGGAAGATAAGGCATTAGCGGTGTGTATTGACATATCACAGTTTCTGCAAAGAAGGGCACGATCTTGCAGACAGAAGAAAAACCCTGTTTTTTCCTGCATCACACTACCATGTTAAAATCCCTCACACAGACTTCCTTCAACTCTTCCTAATAACTGATAAACTAAGATCTAAAACTAGAAAAATTTGCAAGAATATGAGCAAAGATGAATGATTCCAGTACGAACAATCTAGTTCGAATGCAAACCTGACAAATATCACAGCGAGGAGAATCAAAATCTTTAATGAGAGGCACTCTCTCATGCTTGACAGCCAGCTTGTTGGCAGCGTGCACTTTCACATCGCACTCCTCACACAAAGCCGCCTCATCGGCACAGCACATCACGGCCGCCTCTGAATTCTCGCACACATCGCATTGCACCCGCATTTTCAACCCAACCCACGCTAACTTCTTCCCAACCCCAAACCCTGAGAAACAGAACAACAAAAGGACGCTGTGATCTCAACGGCAAAAATCACAAAGCGATCAGGCCATCAACCGCAGCAGCATGTAAATAACAGATCTATGCAAAATCGAAGGCTCGGAGAATGGATCGCGAACAAAATAAAGGCGATCCAGAGCAGGACGCCATAGCCAGAAACAGCTATGGCAGACATATACAGAGCAGAAACACACAGAAGAAGAAGAAGAAGAAGAAGAAGAAGGATTTGGCGCGGAATCCAAATTTGAAATGAGCTGAATTTGACCGTAAATTTAAAGTCCGCCCCCCTTTTAACGGATGTCAAGTGTTGGTGGATTTATATGGCATTTTCAATTACGTGCCACATACACTTTCTTTTTTGTGTGTATTTATGTCCTTCCAGTGGATCCAACTCGCGTCCCATCGTCAACCGATGAGGCAAGGAGCTGCATTTCCAGAATTGAGCTACCATTGTTCACACTTGCATTCCAACATATGAACATTGTGACATGTTTATTGGGGGTTGCCAAAAGGTAACAAAACATGAGTGGGAATATCCTTGAGATGTTGTAGGCTCACCAATTTCCATGTTTCCTAATGCATCTTAGTTACTTGAATTGGTATTTGTAGGCATCATATAGACATTGATGACACCATGTGTTGATTTTGCTAGAAAAGTCACCCGGCTTTTAAGAATGGAAAATTAATCAAGAGAAAGAATTTGTTAGTATGAGACAGGTTCTCATGTCCATTGTTCTCATGTTATTGTCCATTGTTCTTCATGTGATATTGCATGCGAGAAGTATTGCTAATAATTGTTTTGGCTAGGTGTTGATTGCATGCCTTCATGCTCTTGGAATCAATTGACACCTAGCCAAAGCCATAAGTAGCGATACTTCACTTAAGGTCATGATAAGTCAATGGTTAATATAAGTCAAAATCATAATTAGCAATAAACGTCAATGGTCAATATAAGTCTCAACCATAATTAGCAATACTTATGGTCAAGATAACTCAAAACCCTAATTTGGAATTGACAAATCAAAATGGAGGAATCTCGTTTTGTCTATCAAAAGCTCTCTCTCTCTCTCTCTCAACTCACATTATTGCTATTTTTTTTGTGAAACCTAAGAAAATCCTAAAACAACCCTAAAAGATAAAAACAGAGCCTCTCTCTCTCTCTCTTTATCATGATGCATAAAAAAAACCTAAAACAACCCACATTATTGCTATTTTTTATGTGAAACTTCAAAAAAATCCTAAAAGATAAAAAAACAAAGTTTTCTCTCTTTATCATGATGCACTCCTCTCCTTCTCTCTCTTGCCCTATTATACTTTTCTCTTTCTAAAAAATTTTATTTTTAATAATTTCTAAAATCACATGTTCTCTCTCTAAAAAATTTTAAATGCACTTCATTTTCAAACCCAATTCAAATGTCTTTCAAATAAGTTAAAGGGCAAATGTGAATGTAGGAGGATAGGAAAAAAACCCTTTTTGTGTATCATTGCCCACATTCTACATTCTCTCTCTCTCATTTATGAATGTTTGATTAGCTTCCCTTGATTTGATGCAAGGCGCATGGATTTTACATAGATGTTGTGGCTGCCTATATGCCCCCTTCGTATGCTTCATAGGCAGCCACGCGGAATGCAGCAGATAAAACCGTTGCTTGTTGAATCATGGGGCTCACAATTGTTGCATTGCGACTCTCGATGTCGGATTTGAATGTGGAACTCGTGAAACTTTGCTCAAAACTCGCTGTGGCGCAGCAAGTAAAGGAAAGCAAGCAAATATATGCGTAGCAAGACCATGCTATTTGTCTATCTATCTATCTCTTCTCGCGCGTCAACGGTTAATCGCTTGAGTGTAGCACGTTAGAGATGACAAACATCTACAATTATCATCCGCACATAATTAGCGGTTACTATCGACCTTTATCACCACGTCAGAGGGCTCAAGCACATCAGCGATGACCAACATCTATAATCATCATCCGCACATTAATGGCGCTTAATATCTACCTTTATCACCTATTCGGAGTTCAGACTATTGTGGAACTATCATAAAAGTGTATAGTGGGGTCTCGTGGTCGTACTCAAGAACAAACTGGAAATTTCAACGATCCGGTAGATAGTCAATGACACTATAGTAACAATAAAGATCAGCGCATTCAAGAATACACTAGAAATGTCAATGATCAGCCCATTAGTGACCATTACTATCCAGGGTCTACCTGCTCGACCTAGGCTGCAGGCAGATTATCGCCCCACCATCCCGGCCCACTAGGAGCTCGGCCGATCGCAACAATCCTAAACGCAACACTGTGGCTCTCAACGATCTACATCATCTGCATGCACATCGGGCTGTGTTCACCAACACATTAACACAAGCAAAACCTCAGCATCGATCTGAACAGAGAGTCTCAACGATCCACATCATGTACATGGTGGGATCGCATGCTCTCAACAATTACATATGACTACGTAAACAAATCATCATCAGTCTGATAGGAGAATCTCAAGTCAACTTAGTATCGCCCACCAGCCCTCACAAACGATGCTGCAGCTCGTCCCTCCCATGGCCTCCTTCCGCTATTAGCTTCCTTCTACCGATCTTCCTCTACTTCGGCTGCTGTCCACCCGATTGGTACCTCACCCATCTTCCGATCTATCTCCTTGTGTCCACACGCTCCAAAAAATCAGGATCATTTGAAGTTGGCATTGCAATTTGGAACCTATTACTCTTGAGAATTCTAGATATCTTATTGCAATTCTAAGTAGTTGTGTTTTGCCTTGTTTATAATGTACCTATATATAATATATGCTGAAATAAGGTATCACCCTCATATGACTAGGAAGATGAAATAAGATGATCATCTAGTGTTTTGCTTTTTCCAACTACGTAATGGATTCTTTGTGCGTATTCTGCCCATTTTTTTGGGCTCTTTAAAAAGCAGAAAATGTCATTGGCTTTTTAAAAAAAATTCTGACCAAAAAATAAACACGCGTCAATCCGTGTCAATCTGCCACATGGCAATTTTAGACTGGTCCAAAAAAAGTCATACTGTAGATTATGCTTTATTAATGGCATGAGAAATGTCCTAGAATCCATTACACAATGGAATGGGCCCGGGCAAAGGCCACCATTCTACCCGGTAAGGCTTTCCAGAATTTTTTTAGGCTCCGAGCCTTGCCTAAAAAAATTCTGAAAAGCCTTAGTACCGGGCAGAATGGCCTGTGCCCAGCCCGTTCCATAGTACAAAGCAATTTTTTGCTCAAGCTCCAATCTTGAAGCAAGGGTAATGCAATTGTCATAATCCAATTGTCATGCGAAGCTGTCCAAACACAAAGCTTTATGAAATGGTATTCTCTTCATTAGGCAACATGCTAACAATAGTTTCAAATAAAATGCATTGCTCATGCTTTGTTGGGTGGTAACCTACTCATTAAGGCTACTTAATTAAGCTCTCCATCCAAAAAGTGTTTTGTTTAAACTTTTCAAGGAATGATTAGTATAACGCATTAGCACTCATATGCTTTCATCCTTTAGACCTCGTGACTTCATTGATGCTTCATCTCTTAGATCTGTGACTTCATTGTTGCTGGAACTCATTGATAACTCTTTGGACCAATATCGTGATCAACACGAAGGATCCAAACTAGATACAAGGAAACCAAAGAAAATCATATGGTAAATAGACCAACCAAACCAAACATGGATCGAACATATCTAGCCCCCACGCTATGGACCACACAAACTCAATAGGAGAGAGATTTCACACTAGTAGCATGTAGCTATAATCACCAAAATAAAGCATGCACTAGTGGGAACCGTATGGGTATACTTATAGCCTCCAAAGCCCCTTCACCACTAATAGTGAACTATGAGACCTCATCGGACACATCAGTAGCCTAACTGGACCACCTCATCTACTTTCCCTTATATGAATCACTTTAGATCCATACCTATCTACCATCTTGAGTTAATTATTACCTTAATTCAATGAGGGCCCCCATAATAATTTTGGTACTCATGACATCTAAAAAAATGATGATACACAGGCCATATTAAAAAAATAATGACATTCAAACCATAATATAATGCTTCTTGGTTTCCAAGGGGAGGCTCAAACTTGGGACCAATGAAACTTTGGATGTCAAGCTAACCAATTGAGCCAACCCGTTGGGTAAAACCATAGTATAATGCTTCTTGGTTTCCAAGGGGAGGCTCGAACCTGGGACCAAAGAAACTTTGGATGCCAAGCTAACTAGTTGAGCCAACCCCGTTGGGTTAAACCATAGTATAATGAAAAAATATTTATCTAAAAGCATTTTAGTACAATTTTTACAATTCAGTATAATACGGCAATGTTTATTGATCACTTTTAATAACTAATACACACATGTAAAAACTATTGTGGATCCATTGAAACATATGGTGAAGCTATAATTTTTCAAAATGGTTGAAAAGTACCAATAAAGCTATGCAAAGTTATTGGACAAAACATTCAAAGTTCCATTAGTCTTATCACATGTAACCAAATGATATGATCACAGTAACAAGATATGGTTATTGTGTTTATTGTCGATCTGTGACCTAAACTAGTGTAAACATGGTGACCAAAAAAGAGAGAAAGGACATGGTTATCGCACTTATTGTCGATATGTGACCTAAACTAGTGTAAACATGGTGACCAAAAAAGAGAGAAATGACATGGTTATTGTGCTTATTGTCGATCTGTGATCTAAACTAGTGTAAACATGGTGACCAAAAAAAAGAGAAATGACATGGGAACCCATTTTTTATAATTTTATAATTTTTTTTAAAAAATGTCAATATCAAAAATGTTGTGCAAATTTTATATTATCATGCTAAAACAATATCATTTTTTGTCAAAAATTTAAAATCATACTAAAAAATTTAGATATGAATTTTTAATAGCATATTCAAATTTGCACATATTCTAAATTCATTAATTAAAAAAATCATTAAATATAAAATAAATAAAATCAACAAAAAAAATTTACTTTACTTATTTGAGAAATTATCTAGTAACAAATATTTCAGAGTATTAAAACTCCTTTGTTTGAAAGATTTTGTTTTCAAAAAAAAATTCTTATAAATTAAATCAATATTTTGTAACAATTATAATTTTTAAAAGGTAATAATTTGTAGATATTTACAAAAATTTGTAATTAAGGTCTAAAAAATATAAACATTAATTAATAATTATTTTAGAAGAAATTACTTAATTAAAAACCTAAAATTATATGACTTGAAAATACTTAATTTTTTTAGAAAAAAGATTTTATCGTCAGCATCGTAATTAAGAACTTGAAATTCCAAAAGTATATTTCAATATTTTGAAAGATGAAAAATATAACCAATTCTAATAATATTCATTAACTTTTTGAGAATATGATTTAGAACAAATACAAAATTGTCTTTCCATAACAACATTCATAAAAATAAACATCATTTATTAGAATATCAATTTACTTTAAAGACCACTCTGTACTTTTGCATCTACACACCTATCATATTATGTATATATATTAGATACCATCTGAGTATTCGATGATGATGATGATTAGATGATCAAGTGAGTGAAGAAGAGACTAAGAGAAGAGGTTTCATTCCTCATTACAAACAGAAATAAGCTTTGTAGGGCACGCGGTTTCGTATGCTACAATCTTGTGCTCTACCGCATAATTGACTTGTATACTTGATATACTTAATCTGACACAGTTCATTTGTTCTGCGTTTTAGATCTGTCAATATTGTTATGCTTATTCTTCATTCTGTCTGATCTTTCTTGTTGCTCTTCTTGGTAATAGACGATCAACTTTTAGTCTTGTCTTTCGCGACTAATTATCAGTCGAGCACAGTCTAGCTCTTCGTGAATCATTCGTGACAGATAATTTGTCTTGCAATTCGTGACAAATTATTCATCTAGTGCTTCATCCATTTAAATGTTTGGCTATGTAATCTAGAATGACTGTGATTTCTGTCACTAAAGTTCTGTTCATTCTAATAGGCATAGTCATGCTTATGGAGAGAGTCATTTAACTCATTCCGCTGTGCACGAACATTTTCTGTTCGAATTTGTTTCTCGTTCGTTTCTTGTTCGTTTCTCGTTCGTGTTCATCATTTATTCTTCCTCCCTCTTTCCCAACAACTATCACCTGACTCGACAATGCCACTATCGATCATACCTGTGAGAGCATTCCTCCAAAACGCCACCTAACGTTGGTTGGTTTGAACCCCAAGAGTTGAACCTGATCACAAGAATTTTTCACTTGTAACCGGCATACCATGCCTACCTCTCACTTGTGATTGCTTGCCCTCTCAAAATTATCACCAATGATGAGTAGTCATGCCGCCAAACTGCACTTCCGTCGCCAAAACTAGTTTTCTCCACACGATTCCGCTACCATTCGCCCCCATACCGCATTTACCACTTCCAAACACCCTATTACCCTGTCAGGAGTAATTAACAATGATTCAGAAGTGATTATGCCTCATTGTACCACCCTGTAGCAGGTTTCACCAGTCAAAAATTGCCCCAAATTTGGCCTTACGGTATCCAAATGGCGAATGTAGCCCATCACTAGGTCACCCGCACTCCGCTCAATAGAATGGTGATGAAAACTCCCTGAAACGCGTTTCTCCCTGCTCTGTGACGTTGCTCTGTCCGCTGGCTCTGAGCAACCAGTTTCAGAGGTCATTTTGGCCCAAGAATGGCCAAAATAGGTGTCTTCTAACTAAGGTTAGGCCCAAAACCAATTTGCCTTGCAAAAAAAAATGAGCTGAATTTTCATTCTGAAAATTTTTAATGAAGAAAGAGTATTTCTTGCCCTTCGGGTCCCTTCAACTATTTCTATCGAAAATTTTTAATGAAGAAGCATGGTTTTCTGCCCTTCAACACCCTTTGGGGCCTTTCAATACTAATCCAATGGCTGATCTCCAATCGACTGTCCACACCTCATCCCGAAGGTATGATCTTTACCATTGATCACTTTCAGATCTGATCCTACGATCTATCGCCCTCATGTGCTCTGACCCTCACTCCTCCAGCCGCTAGAATCTTCCACGCACTACGGGATCATATTCTTCACCGCACACGACAAGCCACGGGCCCTCCTCCTTCTTTCTCTCGGCCATCTCTCTCTCACCAGCATGCCAGCTATGGCTGCCCTACACATAATTGGATCTTGCTCCTCTGATACAACGCGGCTATCCACGGCTACCTGCATACAGTAGCGCCCACCAATTGCATCTTGTCTTGGCTTTTCACAGCATAAAAAATGATTTTCTATAGAGAGAAATCCAGAATTTCTTGGCTATAAACCCCAGTTGGTTGCCTCAAGAAACTGAGAGCTGCATCTTCATCTTACCATGGCTTCCCACGGCTATTTGACAGCTCATCGGCAGTGCTAAGACGCCCTACTTCATTGTCTTACATCATCAAAAATGATCTTCTACTAAGAGAGATCCTGCCTTTTTCGCCTGCACACCCTAGCTGCTCATTTTCATGGCTTCTGAGAAGAAGATTAATTGCTCTTCCAATGCTTCTTGGCTGGCTCCAAGCTTCTGACATTAGCTTGGCCTCAGTAGAATGATGTTGGGTAGCATTTTATAGTGCCCAATTCCGTTAAGAATGGAGAAAGATCCATGACTTTACATTTTTTTTTTCAAAAAAACAGGCCACCATAGCTAGTTTCCCGAACTGCTTCTTTCTCACTCCACTATAAAGGGATTTCAAAATCCTCTCAACCCTGAGTTGCCACTACCCTGCTCCACCTCTCGATTCGCTTCACTCAGTAATTGATGGATTACCGAAGAAATTCTGGCCAATTTTCCGTCACAGCCGTTTTCTGAAGCAATACACCATTTTGAGCAATTTCTCTGTGAATTCTCCCCAGAATCCACCTACGACGATTGTTCTGATCTTCCTCGAAGCTCCGATTGAAAGAACTTTGTTGTCTCCTGCCATCCGGACTACCGATACCCCCCCGTATGGAGTCCTCTCTCTGAGACACTCTGAGTGCTATTTCTCCTGGTGAAAGATGCTAACCCATAGCTCCACCGGATCGTGCATACCTGCATCACCTTGACGCTCTGATACCAAGTTGAAATTCTGTTAGGATCTAGTGCAGTATGCATATCACATTACACAATCACCATAGCCACTCCTCACAAGCTCTCAAAGATGGCACAACAAAAGTTAATAGATTACAAAGAAACATTGTACATATAGAGTATTCACAAACTGCATGAAAAGGCAGGTGTCCTAAAATTGGCCTACCACCTGTCAAACTAAGGTCGGGCCCAATATAGTCAAATTCGACTGACAAAGTTTGGACATGCCCCCAAGTATAGCAAGTACTGTAAATAACTATGTACAGGCTAACTCTTCCTATGTGTGGCTATCCGGCTAACCCAAGTAGCCGTCTACGGGATCAGTGCCCGATCAATATATCCTAACGGGTCACGTCCCGATCACAACCATATACAACCATATAAATTGTACACTAATTACATCATCACATTTAGAGCTTATGCTAATGAATCAGATCACAAGCTAATTTCTAACTCATGATAGTATTTTATGGTCCTCTTTCAAGACCTGTAGAGAAACAAGTAATGCATGACATGTCAATAAAAACTGGCAAGGTAGGAATTGTTAATATAGATATTCTAAATGAAAATTGAAATGTACACATGGCCCGCCAACCACCATGTGTGATTTTTCGATTGAACACGAAACGTTTGATCATCTGTATCTGAAATTTTGTTCATCAAAGTGACACTCACACGTTCTAATTTTTGACCCTTGAATATTTCAGATTCATCCAATTTTATAACAATAATGATCTTTTCATTTACTTGATGTTCGTCTAGTTTATAGAATCGAATAATGTATTTTAGAACATTTTCAATATCAAGAAAAATATTATTGCAATCGTTGTAATTGAGCTCACCATATTCTGATTTGTATAATTCAGTTATATGAAGTAGTTGGCCAACTACTTTGAACATTCCGTCATTATAAAAATTTCTAGCTAATCTTATCTGATATGGACGTGGAAGATTAATTTTCTTCACCATCACTTGGAAAAAGCTTCTTTAACTATTCTAAAAAAAGTAGAATAAGCATTTCTACTAATTTTAGATACATCACATGCACCTTCTATCAAATTCGCATCCAAGTATGATTGAACCTTAATCAAAACAGTCTCTACAATTTCATTTTTCATTTTTCCAAACCGAGCATTTTTTATCATTTCCTTTGCTGACTTTCTTGGTAAAACATGACTTAAAGATGATCCAATGTATGAACAATCTATTAAATAGTTCTTTGCCACCAAACATGATCTGCAACAAACATATGAAACTCAAATTATGTTTAATAGATAAATAATCCATGTTATCAAGTGCAAATCAAAATTAAATGACATATACAAATCAAATAAACAGTTTAGATGACAACATATTGGAATGCTTAAATTCTTTTTTTCTGATTGTCTCTATGTGTAGATAAGTCATCAATATTCGTCATCGGTACTCTCTTACTTTTTCTCTTCATCATTGCCTTATTGATAACTTTTAGATCAACAACAGATCTTAAACTCTCGGATCGCTACTTTTCCATGGATTCTAACATTTCTTGGTTTGATCCCCAAAGAGTAGTGACAGTAGCATTCAACTCTGACAGAGCATTCTTGAGTGCATTGTTTTTAGCACTAGTGTGTTGCACATAACGAAGCAATTGTTGATTTGCACGTTGCAATTGTTGATTAGCAAACTGTAATTGTTGATTAAGACAAGATATGCTATGCATTCCAATATCACGCAACCTTTGACAATATCCAAGTAATCCACTATTTCCTTCACATACATATCTGAGAAGATGAGTTACGGACTTAAAATCTGGACAAAAATTGGTAGCTGGATCATTAGGATAAATTGTTCCATCCACCCACAAATCTATATTCATATGATTATTCAATCTCAATTCTCTAACTATTGTTGCAGCATTCTCTACAACTTTCACATTTTTCTTAATAATTGGAATGCATTCCATCAGAAGAGCAACATGCAAATGGAACATTGCCATTGTTAAAGCTACAATCATGTAAATGAATCTATCTACAGTAAATCAATATG
Organism: Diphasiastrum complanatum; assembly: GCA_029204225.1. Classification (NCBI taxonomy): domain Eukaryota; kingdom Viridiplantae; phylum Streptophyta; class Lycopodiopsida; order Lycopodiales; family Lycopodiaceae; genus Diphasiastrum; species Diphasiastrum complanatum. The sequence goes on along the minus strand of MU836436.1, from coordinate 12,327 downwards.
AATAGATCTAGCATTCCTTACTTTTGTAATGTTTTATGTCACATTGAAAAATCGTCCTGCCTCATATTTCACTATAAGCATACAGTGATTTCAAAAGTTTTGTCTCTCCCGCTTCAGTTTTTGCATTGAGCACACCAAGATTTTCAGTCTTAAAGCTCTAGTCCCGAATTTTGGAACAAGCATGAAGAGAAGTTATTACATCTCATGCTAAACTAACTATTGTCTGAAGTTAACCATACTAGTTAAACGTCGGGCAAGGTTGGAAACTCAAAAAATGGCGACCAGAAGTTACCGGTTTGCATTCTCTCCCTACATAACCTCTCTCTAAAGTGAAATTTTTTAAGGACCCATTTTGAGCCCATATTTCTCCTAATGTTCAGCATTTTTTCATGGTTGTCAATGACACCTACGCTGACATTTAGTAACTACACGTATCAGAACTCTCTTCCATTTTGTTCTCTAAGTAATTCAAGATCCTACTTCCATATCACAGTTATTACTGTTCATTGTTTTTTATCTGGTGGGATGATGGCCCTCATTCTCGTTGTGTCTCCATCAGTGGTATCAGAGCTTATTTCTCCAACACTTTCTTCGGAGGCCATATCACCTGCAAATTTTAAGCCTCTCATATTTGGCAAGTAATCACACAAATTTATGATATAAGTTTCAATTTACAAATATCACATAATTCCATATCGATTTAATATCACATGATTCCATATTGATTTAAACTTCAAACATATCACAAAATAAGCTTATAGAAAAATAAGTTTGCAATCACGGTGCTTGAAAATATCACAACATATTCATTTATCATTCCTTGTACATAGTATCTCAAGATTCAAAATGTATAAAATACAGGCATCATTTCAGCCATTTGTCGAAGATATTGCTCTGGATGCAAGTCAAATCTTTTAAGATTATTATCTAAATCTTCTAAAAAAAAATTTACATACTCTTCAACAATATAATATTCTTTGCGACGATATATTTGATATGCTCCGTGTTAGCTTCTGCAAGACTCTGCTTCCAGCCATGATGGTGCAAAGCACAAAACTCCTCAGATTATGTGATAAGTTAGTGATACGCCATGCCATTGATCAACTGTCTATAGCTCTCCTGTACACGTGGTTGCGATCCAGCAACTTAGAAGCTAACTACGGCCTAGGTGGATTGTCGGATTGGTGACCCAGGATTTTTTTATTCATATTGAACCCTTAATGCCATTCCCCAATTGATGACACCAATTTTAGGGTGCAACTGGTTGGTGAAATCAATCATGACATTAGTTGCATGCGAATCACAATGCAACAAGAATTCATGATGCGCAAATGTCATGGTTTGCACCAAGGCATGTGAAATGCCACACACATAGTCACAAACCGATTTAATTTTGTCCATCTCATCTGGGGATATAACACGGTCTGGTTGAGGACCCTTCACCTTACCATTCCCTTGCATCTTTTCCATGAGCCATTCTTGAATAGTAGATTCATCATCAAATCATCCACGCTACCTCCATTGAAGTACGAGAAGATAGAGACCAAGGGAGGTCGTCGTGTATGCCCGATACTATTACGCACAATTCTCTTGTGTGGTGAAGAACTGAAATGTTTCTGTCACCAAATCTTTGCTAGCTCTCGACTCTCCACCTTCCGAAATTTAAAGAGTGTAGTGGGTTTCTTTCCTAGCCTATCCTCAACCCAAGATCCAAGCAATCTAGCATTAAGGAGATGAAGTTAGTTGTCACACGTAGGTTTATTCCCATGAGAGCGATAGCATATCTCAGATTACAGCATGAATGAAAGATCCACATCTAACTCTAACATCCATTAATCCTAAGAATTAACACTACACCATTAACACTATGATTCACAATGAAGATGGCTTACTCTTTCTCTCTCTCCCTTTCTCTCACAAAAAGTATAAAATATAGCAATTCTCATAACATTCAAATCCAACAATTAGCAAATGCAACAAAAGCATGAGAGATGGAGGAGGAAAGAAGAAGAGCAAGGACATTCACAAATTCATTCCATAAGTGAACCAATTTGCTTATATTGAAATAAAGAGAGAACATGAGGAGCAACTCAAGTTTGGCACTATTTATAGTAGAAAGGAGGACCTTGGCCTCAAAATCCTATTGGCCCATTTCTACTTCCCGAATTATTCATATTTAAAAAAGAGTGGGAACTCATTCAAAATTGGAAGGAACCAATTTGAATTTGAATTTGAACCAATTTTGGTGGGAGTCCCAACTTTATTCACTAACTTGACATTTAGGCCCTGCGGCATTAAAAGTTTCGCAAAAAGGCTTAAAGTCCTTTTATTGACTTTATAATTATCAAATAACTATGTGATCATCGGGTTGGACTTACACACGCAGGGTGCCAAATCCCTCTCACTTATTAACTAGGGTTAGGGTTGTCTCGGAATCCGCAAACCCTCCAACAGTATCTTCCACCAAAACTAGTGGCGGTCCCACGACACCTGCCTCAAAGCTTGAATGCAAATTTGAAGAAACTGAGAGTTTCTATCTTTCAAAGCCTTAACATTTTTTTTAGTTTTTTCCTTTGTTGTTTTCTGATTGTTGCATTTTGAACTATGTTTTCGCACAGTCTGCATTTTTGAACTGTTTTGTCACACAGTTTGCATTTTTGGATCATGAAAAAAATTCACACTAAGTCAAAAACACTTAGAAAATGATTTTGGCCAACTCTCCTGACACTGTCGCATTTTTCGCATTTTTTGCAAGAAAGGCGACACACTGTCTCTGAATGCCTTAGAAATATTTTTCAGGCCTACCTTCGGGTTTTTCACATTTTTCGCCTTTCGGAAAAAAGCGAAGGTGCCCTCGAAAAAGCGACACTGCCCTTGAAAAAGTGACACTGCCCTTAAAATCGCGAAAGTGTCTTTTGACAAAATGAGAACGTCTGCAGCATGAAGGCACTGTGCAACGGGCAGAAGGCAACTAATGCACGAACAACAAGAGAAGGTCAAATGACGCAACACGACACGAAACTATTTGCAACACGAAACGCTTCGCGCTCCAAAGGACCAAGAAAATCAAACAAGTACCATAAAGTACAACTTCTTGATATGATATGAGCGTTAGGACGTGCCTAATACGCCGCTCTTGTAATCTAAAATTAGTTATAGATTGTTTAATCTATCTAATAAAAAATGTTACTCTGAATATATGTATTGTTCGACACATCAAGATCAAGATAGTCATAGACATAGAGTAGACAGAACTGTAAGAGTCTGAGATAGCTCCAGAGTGAGTTTATAGATTAGCAATAGCTAGTCATATTATTTGTGAGAAAGAACATCTCTCTCGTGCCAACGCGCTGATCTGGGAAACAGACAGCGCTCAAGAAAGATATTGTAAATTCAGTTCTGATAATAGATGCAATTTTTTCAATGCTCTGTTATGTGATCTATATGATCTGCAATAGTGAAATGCATGCTAGCAGTAGATAAATTTCCACTGTTGTTTTACTCAATATTATTTGTTGTTTACAAGTTTAATTTTACAACAGATTGTCAGAAGCGATTTGGAGCTTGAAAGATAATTAGAACGCAGTCAATAGCAGTAGCTACTCCTGTCAACTCGGTTCTATCCGGCCTTCATCTCCGAGCACGTCACAGATCTCTATCAGTATTGATTTTGTTTCTCACATGTGTGGAATAAGCTGAAGTAGGCAAATTTTGACTTCTAGAAGATTTCCAAGTAGATCTCCATATAAAAGGAAAATGGACCAAAAGTGCTCAAACTATAAGGTTTTGTCCAAGTGTCAGTTTTGCATGATGAATCATCATATGACAAAACACCGTCACACATGTGGGATCAGAGGGATGATCAGTACCATAAGCTCCCACTTATTGTATATATAGAGCCACATTTGGCCATCATCATTGTGAGACACCAATCTTAGTTTTGGAAGCAATTTTGAGTGATTCTTTCCATTTGTCTACATTTGTTTTGATTGTTTTGAGGTTCTATCAATGTGTACTTGATTTTCAAGTTGGAGTCCATACTCAGACAGGGTTTCACACGTGAGAAACCATAAAGTACACTTACCTTCAATTAATGATTGTTCTTGTTAGGATTTTGTGTCTAGAATTGATCTAGATTGATCTTAATCTCAAGTAGATTGATAGGTCAAGTAATCTGACAACCAATCTCTCTTGAGGATCAGATTAGGATCCACTCTTGGTCCTTTTTGTACTTTTTGCACATGGTATCAGAGCTAAGTACAAGAGGTTTTGTTGAAATTGATAGGGTTAATCCAAATCAAAGCCAAAATTAGCAATTTTTTCCAAACTAGTCAAATTTTGTGTAGCGAGTTGGATTTGATAGCTATCCTCAAAATTTTTGGTCCAGATCTTGTTGTGGGCTGTAGGAACCCTTTTCACACGTGTGAGACCGTATAGACTGAGAAATTTCAAAAATTTGTAGAATTTGACTCACATACCCAATTTGAGTGATTTTTAGTGCAAAATCAAACATTTTCTATAGTGAATCTAATCCTTTGTTTAGTTCTTGGATTAGATCAGCCAAAAAATTAAAATTGAAGCTTGAAATAGGTGCATTAATTGATCTTCTCTGATTTTTTGAGTGTATGTTGAAGTTAAGAGAAATTTTGCTAAAAATCATAGATTAAGGAGTGATATGCAAGGTGAGAAGTTGAAATCCATTGTACCATCACTCTAGATTTGTTCAAGAGTGATAGGGTCAAGTTTAGAAGCATCAATTTGCCAGAAAACATCTTTGGATCTGTCCTCCAAGTGAAACTTTTGAGAGTTTCTAGTGCATATAGAGCATCTGTGCAAATCTTTTGTAGAATTTGACATAGATTGGCTTCAATTGAGAGTTCTAGAAAAAAATTGAGATCCAAGTCACATTTTTCAACCCTACTCAATTTTTTGAGTGATTCTAAGGTTTGAAAAGAGTCATTAAGGTGTCTATGACAAATGTGTAGAGAGAGATCCAATTTTCTAATAGTTCCTTCCTTTGTATAGGGCAAGATCTAGAAGCTCATTTTGTATTGTTATTGGTGGAGAATTTGTCTCTTCCTAGGTGATCAAATCTTTCTAAGTGGCAATAGCTCTTTGAAGCACAATATATTAGTGAGAAAAATCACAACTTTTGATTTCGAATTTCATTCCAAGTCTTAAAAGGTAGAGTAATTGGTGAAATCCAATAGGAGTGATTGAATTCAATTTGTTGAGCAAAAATTGACATAGTATTTATGAAACTCAAATTAGTTCTATTCAACTTTCTTTGTGAGAGTGTGAGGGTCAATTTGTGATCCCATTGGATGTCTAGACTGAGATCAATGCCTTGGCTTTGGCAGTACTCCTTGAACTCGACAGAGATATATTCTCCACCGTCATCTGACCTTAGGGTCTTGATTGTCCTTCCAGTCTCCTTTTATGCACGCTCCTTGAAGATTCTGAAACAGTTGAATGCCTCTGATTTCTTCTTTATGAAATACACCATAGTTCTTCTAGAGAATTTATCAATAACAAGAAATGAACGAGAAGCAAACTCGAACAGTATTCATGCATAGTTGAGATCTTTGTGAATCTCTAGTTGTCTGAATTTTTAAGCTTTGTAAAAAATTGGTGGTATAGTTTGTTTTCAAATCAAATCAAATTCATTCTAAATCTCAAGAGTGAGATTATTTGGGTCAAAAGTGAGTCCAGAAGAAGTGATTAAGTTTGAAAATCATGTGTTTGAAACAAAACTCATCTTTTGTTCAAGAATCTCAAGTGTTGAGAGAACTAGTCAAGTGAAAAGGAAAATCTAGGTGTCAAACCTTTTCATATCCATTTCAACTTTCAAAAAAAAGAGTCATTGGTATTTGATGAGTCCAATAGGAGATTGGATCTGATTTCTTTTGTGATTTGATTCAAAGATTGTGTGCTTTTTTCTTAGTGATCAAAGCAAAGTTTCCAAGTGACTAGTCATTAGTGTGAAGATTGATTCTTAGGTTTGTGAGCTAGATCTTTTGTAAATCATTCTAGATTATTGAAGATGTTCAAATCCAGTCTCTTGAAAGTCACAAATTACATTTGTAGAATCATATCACAAGTTTTTATTCACATGGCATCAATAGGTGGCATCCTATTGAAGGAAAGAAAGGATCCTAAGTGCAACCTTTGTGGCAAAGGAGGATATATTTTTTTAAGATGCTACAAAAAGAAGACCAATCCATCCAAGGAGAATCAAAGCAAGGGGGGCGAGGTAAAGGATGGAGCTTCAAGTTTGAAATGCAAATACAAGAAGGACAAGTCCAAGGAAAGGTGTTTCCTTTGTGGAAAGGTGAATGAGGCTTGGAGTCTCACAAGGACTTGCAAGATTTGTCTTCAAGAGTCCATCACAACACATGTCAAATCTTTTAAAATTTTTCATTTGGAAGTGCATTGTTTGGTTCAAGATGCAAAGATGGATGTCACTTTCATGAAAGTAACTTGGATTTACTTTATGTCCTTGGAAAGTATTTTTGCTTGGAACTTTAGATAAGTTCAAACTTATTGTTATGATCCAAGAGAAATCAATCAAGAATAAGGAGCAACAGTCACAAAATGAAAATAGTTTCATTTATACTATCATGTCAACTTATGAAGAACCATTTTGCTTTGAAGAAATTTTTGTATCTCAATAGGTGAATTAAGGCAATACTAGTTGAGTGTGATGTCTTAAAAGATAGCAAAATACGTTTTCCTTGTAAGCTTACATTAGTTATGAAGTCAAGGAAATGGAAATATCTTCCTAATATAGGATGTTTTAGTTTCAATAAGATCATGAATGATGTGTTCATTCATGAAGATGAAAATTGTATGTTTTCAATCTTAAAGGCAAGTTGTAAACTCTTTATGAGAGTAACTGAATCATCTTCTAAAGACACTTATCTCCATAATGAAGTATTTAACCTCATTGGATCTGAGATCAGCATGGTAAACAAGCATGAAGATATGATGCAAACACTTTGTTATTATAGCATGCATAGTCTTGCCAATTTGGATGAGTCTAATTCTCTAGATCGTGGTAACATGATGTTAGATCTTTGTGATCCTAATAAATCAAGAAGAAATATTTATTTTCTCATGGAGGATCATGCACATGAAGAAGGAGCAAGCCTCAAGGTCAAGCATCTACATGAAAATTGGAAGGAATCAATTTTGGAGGTGCTAGGATGGTGCAAAGCTCTTAAGCTCATCAAAGATGTCAACATCAAAGAAGCACTATCATGGACATGGTGATTTCAGATCAACATCAAGCTTATTGGATGATCTTCACACCTTTTGAACCAGCAAAGACCAATTTAGCCCATGGAGTCAAGTTCAAGATCATCATATTTTCCATCAAGCTAGATTTACCAAGCTACATTTTTTAGGAGTGTGAAAAATGCAAAAATAAGCTTGGTAGAGGCCAAAAATCATGTATATAGGATATTTACACATGTGTGGAGCCTGTTCCCACATGTGAAAATAGTGTACTTGTCATGTACCATAATCATATAGGTTGTACATATGATTTGATTCAAGTTCTAGCGGCTAAAAAGGCCAAAAACTAGTTTTCTAGACATATGACACATGACATCAATCTATTGATTGCATGAGCCACATCCTTTGGTTAGGTGTCATATCGCATGCATAGAAGACAGCTCACATGTGTGGAATAAGCTGAAGTAGGCGAATTTTGACTTCTAGAAGATTCCAAGTAGATCTCCATATAAAAGGAAAATGGACCAAAAGTGCTCAAAAAAAAGAATATCCCGACTCTATTTTAAAACAGGATCTGAATGTACCAGATCCCACTTTATCTTTCCAAACAATTGTATCATTTGGAATTCCCACTGATAGAGTACATTTGGAGTCCTGACGCTCGCACAAACTTGAGACTAATCATGCAACAAACAACCATGATGGTTATAAATTCATCAATAGCACCTAGCCAACTGAATAGTCGGGCACCAAAGATGAATCCATAATTATCGTGTACAAAAATGATTATTGTAAATCCATCAATAACACCATGCCGAGTGAATAATCGTGCACTAAAAATGAATATAAAATAACCACAAACTTGAGATTAATCATGCAACAATCATCCACGATAGTTATAGATTTAGCAATAGCACCTAGCCAAGTGAATAGCCATGCACCAAGATGAATCCATAATTATCGTGTACACAATGATTATTGTAAATCCATCAATAGCACCTAGCCAAGTGAATAGTCGTGCACCAAAAATGAATCTGAATCTACAACAATCTACAAACCTGAATGTAAATCGTCCGTTTGCAAGTAGTACCTAGCCAATTGAATAGCCACGCACCAAACACGAATGAACGGTCCCCCATTTTAATTCTGTAAACTCTAGACTTAAAGTTTTAAGGATATTAAAATAAATATCTAATTTAAAAGCACAAAAAATAGAATTTAAATCAAGTATAACTACCTCAAGGTCGAGGACCTTCTTAAGCTAACACTGGCCAACCTGATTGCCCTTTTGCATCCTTAACCAGAATGGCGAAAGGCGGTGCTCATGCGCAGCCCGGAGCTCGTCAAAGAATATTTATGGCTCCAGCGACAATAAAGACAGATCCAACATACCATCATATGCTCAATAGTGTGGTCGACTTTGAAGCCTCCTAGTGTCGGGGCCTTGCGATTGGCCATTAATAAAACTAGAACATGGTACGGTCGACTTCACCAGGGCCCTCAACTGGTTCTTGACTGACGCGACTAATTCTCCAAATCCTATCGTCCTTGAAGCCTACTATAATGTGGAAACCCTTCTTACTGCCCCGAAAGTGGATACTAGATAAAACATATGCTTCTGCAAGTATTGTTTTAAGAACAAGAGCTTCAAATCAACGGCAATCGAGGATCAGGATTCCTCTATACAAAACCTACCATCGCCTATCCGCAACATCTTTCGTCAATATAGCAAGGTTAAAACGATGGTATACGACGAGATTCATGGGCAATATACACCCGGCGTTCAGCCCAATTTGCTCGCAATCCTTAGTGCACAGCTCATTGTGGGAACGGTAGCTACGATCCACTGACAAATTCGAGATGTCGAAGACAAGAAGAGTAAGCATCTCAAACCAACTCAACCCTCTCTTCAAATAAAAAAACCAAAAAAAAACAAAACAAAACAAAAAAAAATAAAAATGAAAATGAAAAGAAAAAGAAAAAAAGAAGAAGTCCAACAAAAAATATTCAATGACTCGTTTTATTTTCTTGTTTTTCACCGTTCCTTTCTTGTTCTCTTTTTTATTTTCTCTTTTGATTTTCTCCATCTCTTTGTACATACTCCTCTATATTTCCCCCTCATCTATCGATAATTGTCGCCAAAAAATATTTTCTCACTTTTTATCAATTCTCATTTTCCAACAGTATCCCCCACCAAAACTGGTGGCGTTCTCATGACACATCGCGAGATTTGTTACTTTGGGCTCTGATTAGCCTCACGTCGTTCCTTGATCAGGTGGGACTGCACCTTCTCATGAATTTTAGGCGTGTCGTGTTGAAATCTTTCTTGTGCGATAAGAAGCAATTATTTGTCCCGGCAATCCATTTCGAAGGTGGTCCATGCCATAAATCTAGATTCCCACATTCCGCCCAGCATCGCAGCACGATAGTATAATCTAGCAAGTGGGCAATTGATCTTGAACATTGTCGGACGCCATCGGAAGATTTGGATTGAAAGCCAATTGACGAAGGCAATCATCCCAACGTGTTACTACGAACGCCAAACATCGTCAAATCATTTTGCAAAAAGATTGCCTAACGGTCGGATCTGGCGAATGTCTATACTCTGGTCACATAAAATTGTAAAGCACAATGAAAATCTACTGATATGTGCCAATTATAAACTTAGTGGATTATGGGCCAATTTGGAGTATGGATTGTGACTTGGTCCAATGGAATCCCCAAATCTTTCCATTTATTTCTTCTTGGCATCGGCAAATAGCACGAATCTACCCACAATTGGTGAGGGTTGGCAACATAGCTCCTGATGAAATCCGGAATTTTCTCAAATATAGTTGTTCTCCAAGCCGGTTGCTCTCCCAATGTTGGTAGCTTGTCCATTCCTTGCCCTCCTCTATCTAAGAGGTCTTGAATTTTATCACCCATCCACCCCTCGAGGGACTCATGTGGATGTTGTTGTAGAAACGCCTGAATTTGGTCCTTGATGGTGATTGGTTTTTGAAACAGCGGCACGGCCCTTGAAATTGATGGACCTTCTTCTGTGGCCTGAACGTCTAGTATATTTGCAAAATCTGCCCCGTCCAATCTTGTATCCAATTCTTCTTATTCTTGTTGTTGAGCCGAGAACCATGGTATAACCTGCTTCCAACACCTGAGAAGTTGCCTTCTCATAATCGTGTATAATTGTTTTTGCCTTAGCCAACTCAGCATTTATATTTAAATCTATCGAACCTACCATGAAAGTATGTCAACATTTTTCCACTTTCTTGAACAAATAGCTAATCTTCGTAGATGAAACAAGACGTTCTGGAATCTGTGTTTGCAGGTAGGTATCTCTCTCAAGGGTAGTCGCAACCAATTTTCCTTGGAGTCTTTCTCGATCTTGGGTAGCCATATTCAATTGACCACTAGCCAACAGCAACACCTGTTGTTTAGCATCTTGGACGGCTTTGTCCACTTGGTCTTGTGCTGTTGTCAAGGAATTCTGAAAAGTCGCCACGTATCCTTCAAGGCGCTAAGCAGTTCGTTGTGCGTTCTTCAGGGCGGCTTCGACTTTGCCTCATGTTGTTTGGCATCTTGAGCTCCCGATTCAATTGTATCACTTTTTGGACTTATCAAGGTATTTTCTGAAACCTAGTTTAGATATGTGTGTTTCCTACCCTTCTTCTCGTCCAACATGGTCTGGATCACGTAGGGTTAGAGACCTAAACCAATAAATCACCAGAATCCATGTACATTGCGGTAGTAGCAATAGCAGAAGCAGCACTTGCAGGGACTATTCTTGTTTGGCATTGATGTCTTCTCAGTCTTCTTCTTCAAAGATATCTACTCCTTCATAATTTTCGGGCACTGTGGGCGTCGAATTGCTCCAGAGATATAACTGCAATGGTCGACCCTGAGTATGTCTGGTGCCTGGTCTTGGTGATATGGCTAAAATGTGGTATCAAAAATAATATCACTTGCATGAACTTGTTCAAATTCTTATTCCGGGTGATTGGGGATCAAAGGGTCTGGACTTTTGGGCATGACAAAAAGTTCATCCGCGTCCCAAGGAGTCGAAATCAATCGAACGTATCCATCAAGTTTTGAGTATCCGACGAAATTGGTCGAGTGTGACTAGGTGAGACGGCCTGGGCAGCTGTGATTGGAATGGTGGCTCCAATGGTTACAGACTGACCTTGTGAGGAAGCGAAGGCAAGGCAAGCATCAGAGGATGGGGGAATGGGTAGTGCAGAGCGAGTAGCAGGGCAGTGGTGGCGCAGCTAACGATGGTTGCCTAGTGCTATGACGTGTAACTACATCTTGTCCATAGATAAGTTGAAATGGTGTTTGATTCGGACTACCATTGTAAACAGTTCTGAATGTCCATAACGCTGCGTGAAGCTTATGTTCCCAATCAGAACGACTTGCTTCCATTGTTTTTGTCATAATGTTGCAGAGAATCTTATTGGAAGATTCAGCTTGACCATTACCTCTCGGATAATACGAAGTACTAAACCGATGAATAACGAAAAAGTCTTCTAATAAACACTTTATCGTTTCATTCACAAAGTGTGTTCCGTGATCGCTTATGATCTCGATAGGACATCCAAATCTAGTAATGACATTTTCATAGAAGAACTTAGCCGTTGATTTTGCATCTGCAATTCGAACTACTTTCGCTTCAACCCAATTGGTCATATAATCAATTGCAACGATGATGTATCCGGCTTGAGATCCTCTGGCCGCAGGATGAATAGGACCAACATGTCAAGGCTTCATTTTTCAAACGGTGCCTGCGATAAAATTGGATGTAAAGGTTCATAATTCTGCTTTGTAGGATGTCGTGCTCGTTGGCAAACATCACATGACCGAATATACTTTTCTGTATCTTATAAAGTGTAGGCTACTAACATCATGATTGCAAAAGTTTGCGAACAGTGATATCTGTGAAAAAATGTCCTCCGCCCATGCCATCATGGGAAAACATGATAGGTTCAGGTACTTCATGCAACAAAATACATTTCATAAAATATCATACATTCATCGGCGATATAATTGGCCCGCAATCAATTGATAAGATTGTGCCTTATCAATCAATTGTCTCTTTTG
>MU836435.1:0-29106 GCA_029204225.1 Diphasiastrum complanatum | reverse complement strand
TATTAACAATCGCCTCAGGTTCAGGTACAGACTCATCACGAGAGAAGTTTCACTAGATCTTCCACAGGGAGCAGGGTCTCCCCAACCCCTAACGAGGGTTTTAACTTACTAACATGGAAAACAAGATGAATTCCAACGTTAGCTGGAAGGTCTAGTTTGTATGCGACCTTGTTTATCACTTGGATAACCTTAAAAGGACCGCAATACCTGGGCGCCAACTTTGCACACTTACCAGTTTTCAAGCCCCTAGAGTGGCATAGGGACTCTAAAAAACACCCAGTCGTTGACCATGAATACCTTGTGCTTCTGAGATAGATTAGCATAGTGCCTTGTCCTGTCTTGGGCACTTCTTATGCTATCTTTAGCCAGCTGTAACATTTCTTGCATATCTGCAAGAAAATCAGCTGCGGCTTGCACTCGTAGGTTTTTCATGTTAACACTAATTGGTGATCGAGATTGAAAACCATACATAAGCATGAAAGGGCTGAATCCGGTCGCTGAATGTTTTGCACTATTATATGCAAATTTCACTAGTGGAAGCTATTGTGCCAATCAGACTGTCGATGGCCCACATATGCTCGAGGCATATCCTCCATTGTCGGATTGGTCTTTTCGTTTGACCGTTTGATTCTGGATGATCTTTAGAACTCATACTTAAAGTTGTTTCCAACTTTTTAAATACTGCTTGCCAAAATTCCCTGTGAATTTTGGGTCAGGGTCACTGACAATATCGCAAGGCAGCTCGTATAGTCGAAAAAAGCTTCTCAACAAACAGTTGAGCTAGTTCTGAAGCTTTAACAATAGTTTTTGTTGGGATAAATTGAGCAAACTTCGTAAGTTTGTCAACAATGACCCAAACCGAATCGTGGCCCTTCCCTGTATGTGGAAGCCCGACCACAAAATCCATAGATATACTTTCTCACTTTCCAGTAGGAATATCTAAAGGATGTAATAGGCCACTAGCTTTTAGCCTCTCAACTTTATTAATTGGCACTTAGTACATTAAAGTACATAGGCCTCTACCTTGCTTTTCATCTTAGGTCACCAAAATTGCCTTCGAACTAAGTCAAGCGTTCTTTGTATACCCGGATGTCCTGCGCATGGACTATCATGACACTCATGCAAGATTTGGGCCCTTATTGTGTCATTCTCCGGTACGCACACACCTTTCTTTTACAAAACAAAATCTTGTTTCGAATCAGGAAATCCGTTTCAGTCTTTCCTTGATTCAAGGAATCTTGCAAACTTGAATTGACCCCTGAAAGTACTTGTTGCCAATACTTTCCAAAATAAGGATCAGAGTCATAAAGTTCTTGAAGAGACTGAAACAACCCCGGTTCTATAACTCGAAGCATCCGCTAGAGTATTTTGACTTCCTTTACAGTAACGTATAGAAAAGTCAAAGATTTGCATCAGCTCAGCCCATCTAGCTTGCCTCCCCTTTAAATCTATAGCATCACAAAAATATCGAAGAGTTTGATGATCCATCAAAACTTCAAATCTGACTCCATATAAATAATGTCGTCAAATTTTCAAGGAATGAACAATTGCTAACAGTTCCTTCTCATAGGTACAATACCTAGACTGAGCAGGATTGAGTTTCTTGCTTTCATAAGCCACAAGATGTCCATCTTGCATCAGAACAGCTCCAATAGCATAATCACTAGCATCGATCCTAACTACAAAAGTCTTATTAGGATCGCCAATGATTAGTATTGGTGCCGAAGTGACACTTTTCTTAAGAACCTCAAAACAATTATTCATATCCTCTGTCCACACCACTAGTGGACTCTTAGCCTTCCAGCTTAGCTTCTTATAGCCTTTCAAGGCATGGGTAAGTAAAAATGCCAATCGAGCAAATTGGGGAATATGCCGACGGAAAAATCCAACAAATCCCCAAGAAAGACTTGATTTCTCGAACTGTGGTGAGAATTGGCCAATCAATCTCCACTCCTCATTCGGAGATCTTATGAGTTAGACTCCTTGGCAAAGAGCTTTTCTCTTCTTAGGATGTCCAAGACAATCCTAATATGCTCTTTATGTTCAGCCAAAGTCTTACTGAACACTAGGATATCATCTAAGAATACCACTATGAATCTTCCCAGATATGGTTTGAACAAATCGTTCATCATCTCTTGAAAAGTTGTCGGTGCATTGGTCAAACCAAAAGGCAACACCATAAATTTGTAGTGACCAAAGCGAGTTTGAAGCCTGGTTTTTGGTATATCTTCTGCCTTAATGCGTCTCTGATGGTAACTCAATCTTAGATCTATCTTGGAAAAGTACCCAACACCTCCAAGATAGTCTATTAGATCATCCATCCGCGACAATGGATATTTATTCTTAACGGTTACCTTGTTTAATTTCTTATAGTCGACGCAATATCTTATAGTCCCATCCTTCTTGGCAACCAGAACCACTGGTGATGCCCAAGGAGACTTACTAGGTTGTACCCACTCCTTTTTCAGGTAATCATGTAAATGTTTACTTATCTTAGCCTCTTCCGACACACTCACCCTATAAGGACGTTGTGCAATTGGAATTGCTCCAGCTATTAGTTCAATTTTATGATCAACTGTCCTTTCTGGTGGTAAACCTACAAGAAGGTCTAAAAAAAACATCATTGAATTCCTGCCTAGGTTCATTATAGGCTTCAAATTCTATAGTGTTTTCCCTGGGTATACTCATGGCATTTATGTTAAGTTCATCATCATTGAGACAAATCATATCATTATGAAAACATAAATAAATTTTAAAATCTGAATTCTTCATAATAGAATTAAGTTTCTGTTTAGAATAAGGGTTAACATTTCAGTGTCAACACTTAAACTAGCCATGATCTTGATTAAAAAATTCTCATGCATAAAAGATAAAGATTCTTCAACAAAATCGATTTTCAATGACTTATTCTTATCAAAATGCCATTGTTGCCCGAGAACAATATCCACATTTGCTAATGTAATAGCATGGAATTATATATTTTCAAAGTAGTCCTGTATGTGCAATTCTAAATCAGGAACAACATAATCCATAAACGCAGAATTCATTCCTGATGCCATTGTCACAATATTTTTTTCTCTCTTTTTTTGGTGGAAAGCTTTAGCGTCTGCACCAAATTTACATGAATAAAGTTATTAGTAGATCCTCTGTCAAAAAGGACATTAACAACTTGATCTTTAACTTTACCTTTAATGCAAATAAGGTCATTAGGACCAAAGACTAAAGAACTAAGGAAATAAACATCCATTTCATTACTTCGAGATAGATTACCTGAAGTAGAAGCTGGTTTTTTGATGCAATCTCGTGCGAGGTGACCCTCGCTATTGCACTTGAAGCACAAGTTCTTCTTACGAGCTTCAACCTTATCAATGCCACCCTGATTGTTTTTAGGATTTTTCTTTGTTTTATTGGGATTATTGGAATTGGGATGTGTTTCACTAACATTTTCTCTATCCTTCCTCTTAGATTGAAAAACTTTTTTTTGCTCTTTAGGTTGTTGAACCCTAGGTGGCTTAGGTGTGTCATCAAAAAACTTTGCAGCCCTAATAGCATTTTCAAGGGTTTTTGGATGGTTCCTACGAACATCCACTTGATAATATTTTGGTAACCCATCAATAAACATTAATATTTGTACTTTGGGTGAAATGTCACTATAAAGTGGATTCTTGGTTTGATCCATTGGTGTTGCTTGTGTGTTTTCCTATTATGCAAATATAACAGCAAGGGCTCAAATTAGAATGATAGAAATGTTTTAAACCTTACATCCAATGCAAATAAAAAGCATTTTACTTCTACTCATTCAATCTTATTGTTTGTAAGCTCAATCCAAGCCTACAATTTGCAAGCTCAATCCAAGCTTAAAGGAACAACTACAACAAGCTACCTTTGCCTTAATCCAAAGCAAAAATGAAAACCAAATCTTTATGTAAACTTAAATTAACTAATTCCAAGCTAAGGTTTACATAAAGATATTCTATTTCTATTTGTCATTACAAAAGAAACCAAAATTTTCACATTTCTCACTATTCTAGATCTCCAAATTCATGGAACTAGTGTCTAGAAAAGGAAAATTAATGAAGCTTTATAAAAACTTCAAGTTTTAGATCTGATTTTCAGATTTACAGGTCTGAAAATCAAAACTTCATAATGACAAAAAATAGAATTCAAAACTTGTTTTATACACAAAGTTACACTACCAATCCTTTCCTACATTGCCATCTTCATGAAACTAGGAGATAGAAAGGTGTAACTAATGAAGTTTGGATGAAAACTTTACTTTTCAGATCTGATTTTCAGATTTACAGGTCTGAAAAATAGAAGTTCAAAATGAAAATCAAAATTTCAAACACTTCATTTATGCAAAAAAACACTAGTTTTGATCAAAACACATAGCTAGAATCAATCCTTTTGCAAAAAAAAAGTTTGTGTATGTAGAGGAAGACTTCCTCTAACCATCCCACAAATCTTTTTCAGAACTTTCAAAACCCCAAAGCCCACGTTAAAACTTCTTTAACATGATAAAAAATCAGCCCCTAAACAATTCTATAAGGATCACTACTCTTTTCTTAAGAAGAATAGATCCATTGGGTACTTCAACTACAAGCTTCCTCCCACTAGGAAAGCCAATAATCTTCCCCAAAAAATAAAAATGATCGGTTATCTTAATAGAACTTGAAGAAGTTTAGAAAAGTTACCATCCATTGTCTAGCTCTGATACCACTTTAACAAGTAAAAAGGAGAAAGTCCTCCAAATCCAAGGTAGAGCCTGCAAGCCTCCAAGGATCTCTCCTCCACCTGTGTCCCTACTCTTAAACACAAAGGAAGATAACAAGCTGGCCTCAAGTATTCACCACCCAACCATAGCTAGATCCAAGCTCCAAGCAAGACCTATCTAGCACCCCCTTGCTAACCACAAACAGATCACAAGCATATCACAACAAACCATATTTTACTCAAGATCCAAACCCTACTTATGTCCCATACCATAAGCAAGATCTAAACCCTTAGCATACTACACACAAGAATTACTCTACACACTAGTAGCCACACTAGAGCATAAGCAAGGTAAGCAAAAGAGATCTCTCTCCCTCCCAATGGGCGCCCTACTCCTCTTATATAGATGGCATTTAGTTCTTACTAATATACTATGGAGTTCCATGCACATCCAATGAGAAAGAGAGAGGCCTAGAGGAGTTCAAGAGCCTTCATAGGCTTATGGAAGGTCATCAGACATCTTCCATAACTTATGACTCTTTGATTACTATTCTTGTGGAACTTGAAACTCAATGGACCCTTTAGGAGGGCGCCCTCCTACTAGGACCCATTGCCCAAGTTGTGCTTGCATACTTTGGTCCAAGACCAATAAAGTGATATGGTTCAAGGTTGAGGCCCAAGGTTTAGAAATATAGTCATCCAATGACTTTCTAAGACCTTTCTAGATTCCATACCTCTATCCAAGGCATAGACACCTACCTTCCCTTAATCAAGGACACTAGTACCTTTATCTAAGGCACCTACCCTTAATCCTAAGGGTAACCCTTATCCAAGGGTCTCATGACTCCATACCTCGGACTAAGGTATAGTCACTTGCTTGTCCTTATCCAAGGGCACATACCCTTAATCCTAAGGGTACTTTGCCATGTAGCCCCCAATACTAAATGGACTAATAGGGGTCTGAAGTACTGCTAGTTACATAGGTATATAACAAAATTTAAGCTTAATTATTTTTAAACTGTCTTAAGAGATTCGGATTCCTTTTTCCAGTGTTTGTTTAGAATTTTGAGAATTCAAAGATTCTAAAGGAAGAGTTAATGGCAGCTAGATAATAATCCATTTTTGGAACTGTCTTTGTGTTGCAGTTGGATTAAATCCATGGAATTTGCAAACAAAGGCAGGTGAAATATGCTCCATACAAGAGTCTAATAATTTGGATTCTTTTTAAGGCATTATAGAGTGGTTCTTTATAATGACGGGGACAACTAAGAGTACTTCTATCTTATTAAATAATTAAGTTCTTTTTATCGATTCTGAAATAGACATCGAAAATCTATGACAATATTGTATTCGGTTATGTTGAGATTCTTAATGGTCCTTTTGGGTTCAACGAATACACTTGCGATGGTACACACAATAATTGGAATATACTTTTCATCCAAACCTGGGTGAATGCAGAGTGGTATTCTTTGTGTAACGCTTAAGGAACATGAGAGAATTCAATGGCTAGAAGTATCTCCAGGAATTGGTTGTGATTTTGATCCTATATTTAGGTATAGGTAGCCATATAGTCTTTTTGACTTTTTGGGAAACAAATCTAGAAGCAGAGAATTCTTGGAGGAAAAGTTAGTGGTATGGGACATTAGTGATTCCAAGTGAATGTCTTGTGCGAGAGTGATCTGAGACCAATGGTTAGTGATTACTATGATGGTAATACTAACAGTGAAATTCATTGGTTTTTTGGTTCAGGGTATTTTGGGAAATTATGAGATATAGATTCGGATCCCAAATGATATCTCATTATTTACAAAATCTGGAAGCCCTTAAAGTTATTTTTTTTTGAACCTCTAATTTTTAAAAATTTCTTAAAAATGAGACAATTAGATTGAGATTCATATAATTCCTTTCAGTGTGGAACTATGTTCTAAAGGACTAAGTATACTAATACGAAATTATATTTCCATACAATTATGAATATTGCTCAGAATCTATTGACGTTTTCAATTGAATTCGTGAAATTTAGAATTCCTAGACCCAAATGTTTATCTCTATTTGATAGTTGATTATTGAGAGTTAATAAATCTGTCACTCAAATAAGATATTTTATGGTTTAGAGAAATTCCAGTTATCATTATTGACTTTTTCTGATATTTGATATCTTATACATTGTCTCCAGATGACCTTTTTAAAGGAAAATTGAGAATTTATTTTAAAAGAAGGAGATGAAGTGATAGGAATAAGACTTTCATGGGATTAGCCGATTGCATAGATTTCTTTTGAGAAATCCAGTATGTGTGCAAAGGTGGAACTATCCTAATGAAATAGAGCAACTCTCTAGTGATTGTTGCGAATATTCTAGAACTAGAGAAGTTTTGAAAATATTGAACTGTGAGTTATTCATAATTATGAATAGTAGTGGTAAAGATTAATCATGTTAAATTGATTGGTTCTACCAAGTACCATTTTGTTATGGATTGGATTTGGTAGAATAAAGCTCTAATCTTAACCTGGTATCCAAAGATGTCTGTATAAGTCAACCTAATCTTGGTTTAAATACTAAGATCTGATGTAGGTTGATTGAGTGAAGAAATTTTGTTATTAAAAGTTGGTGGTTGGAAAACTTGTGGATGTGGAATTATTCACTTCAGAGATTTCCCAGATATGTTAATTACTCATGAGAAATAAAGTTTTTTTGTAGATGAGTTGCAAGATTCTCAGTGAGTTATGTGAGTAACATATGTGAATTATGAAATAACATAACTTGCCCGACCTGGAAAACACAATTCATGTTTGGACAAATTTGAATTTCCGGTTCGATAGATTGGAAGCATACTATTGGCTGGCATGCACGGCCACTGGTTGACTAAACTGCTTGGGTTAACCTCAAGTTAAAGTTTTCTTGGGACTAACAAATAGGTTTGGCACCTATTATGCTTTGGACTCTCATATTGACAAGTTCAAACGTGAGACTCTTCAAGCTATGACGATGAGAAGGAGACCGAGATCCTTGATATGCTCTGCAATTTTTTATAATGAGAGGGAAGACTTGCCCATAAATATCATAAGGCTTCTTGGGTGCTGATGCATCCATCAGCAAGAGGGGCTTTTCGCCAAAAGAAAAAGGCCAAGTATACATATAAATCTTATTGGAAAGGCCGGATTATTGATTTCAAAGTTTCTTCAGGAGGACAAACCATTTCAGCGGTGCTTGTTCAACATGTTTATATGCATTCAGATTTTAATGTGGATGCTGTAAATCCACATGATTTTTGAAAATGTAATTGTAAGTATCTTAATTTTTTGGGTTGCTTATCACTTTTAAAATGTAATTGTATTTCTGAATGGGAGCTTATTATGATTTTGTATTGCAGATCTATGTCCTTCAAAATATACATGAATGGGAACATGTGGCGTCTCTTTCAGGTATTATAGATGTCATCCATTCATATATTGGCAAATTGCAATACAGAGGACGAACGACAAAAGAACTTACAGATTTCGGAATATTTTCTTATGATGCTATGGATATTCCAAACATAAATGGAGGAATGGGAAAACTAGAATGTATACCTCTACCTAATTTTCAAGATAACGTGTGGTGGATTGCACTCAACGACAATATAATAAAGTGTTTTCGTTCCAAGCTATATAATGATGTACAAAAGTCACTCAAAATCAGTACTGTGGATCAAAAAATGTGCACTTAAGTCGGTTTGTTCCAATGTCAATGTTTGTCAACTGTTTTTCAAACACGGAGGTGCGTCGAACCCCCACGTTGTTTGTTTGCAAAAATCTATCAGATGATTTTTTATTCAAATTCATGATCAAAAATGTATATCTCTATTTAATCTAATATTTACAGCTCAAACAAATATGGATTATCTCCACCCTGCACTAGTGTCAGTTGTGGACTTCACTGCCCTCCCGTTTCCGCAGATGGACTGGGCGTTGCATGAGATAATAAGTTCACCAACATTTGTTGACGAAACTCATATATCTCATTCATTGTAAATGCTCGACATTTATACTGCAAATCCAAAATAACCGGGTCAATTGACTTATCAGAAATCAAATCGAAAATAACATAGTTAGACCATTAACTAATCTATTTACCTCTCGTATATTTGGAGCCTCGGATTGCAAACATTTTGCTGTACATGACATCCATTTCGGCATGGGTGGAGCTCAAGGAATTCATCTTTAAACAGATGGGATTAATGATCCCATCTGAATCTTCCCTATGGGAGATTACATACATAATCCAATGCTTATTGCAAACAAGAGATAATTAGTTAAATTGAAGGGAATTACAAAACCTTAAACAAAATGTTACTTGAATATATTCTATGTAATCACTTACTTTTGGCAGTATGGAACAATGAAAACTTTGGTCTCCGAAGTTGTATGGAGAATATACTTCGTCATCTGAGTTGGGATATAGAAGGTGGCATATCGCTACGACACGCGGGGAGACAAGAGCAATGGATTTAAGACAGAATGGGCGTGTGGTGGCGATATGCCGTATGCGACATAGGAAACCGGGAGGAAAGGGGTGCTAGGGAACTGCAAAATCAGAAACCCAAAAATGAGGCGAAAACTTTCTTATATACTGCTCGAACATTGTAATCATAGTCACACGTGTGATGTGACATGCACCTTTTTCCGCACGTGTGTTGACACGTGTCAGCATCTAGACCGCCCATGTGTCACATTATAACCAGTTCGTATAGTTGTATGGCTGGCTTGCACGTGCAAGGACATGTGTCATGATGTGGACCATGCACATGTCAGGCAATGGTTTGGCCATCTTTTACCACACGTGTGATGTGACACGCACCTTTTTCCACACGTGCGACTATTTTGATTGCACGTTTTCCAAAACATGTGTACGGTTCACTTCTTCTGAATTAGAGTATATATAAGAGTGTCGTTTTCGGAATTCAGTTTCACATATCGAGGCTAGCAAACCGACCTGCTCCCAAAGCAAGACATACCTATATCGCTACCATGTGCCCAACTAACATCCTTGTAGTACCACTGCTCTCTTGGCACGTAGTGCCGATATCCCGAATCTTGTAGCATGTATATCGCCATCACGCGACGTTTACTACACCCATTAAGTCCCCCTGCTGATCGGCGTCTCATATAGATATGACTTCCTCTTCTACCAATTCAACCTATGACAAAGCGCTCAGTTCTTTCCTTGTTGATGCTTGGGTTAGGGACAGACATGCTCATTTCATGTCCTATTTCGATATGAAGTTTGACATAGAACCCAGTGGTTCATGTAAATTGAGTTTACATGAAGGTGATGTTACTAGATTGGAGTGAATTAGACCCAATAGGAAAATTTATCGCTTAGTGTACTTCTAGAAGTATATATAGTACTTTAGAGCATTTATATTGGCAATTGAGAAATTGTTCTATTTCTAAGTACTTATTTGATCTTTGAAGTCAAATTAAGGATAATGATTTTCTAGGTAAATGTGACAATTATAGGACTGGTTTATTAGCTTTTGAACTTGATCTTCAAGATAAGTCGACTGTTTATCATCCTGTGTTTCATGTAAACTGGTTAAAACTTAGTTTATATGATGATGGCAGTTGGATGTATTGAAGATTTTACCCATTTGGAGGATTTATCTCTCAATGTACCTTTGAAAACATTGAGGATGATGATTTGTGGGAAAAAAGTTAAAAGCATAATGAGGAGCTTCCCTAGTTTTCTTGTTCTGAGGATAGAAGTTGTTTAAGGGGGGGGGGGGGGGGGGGGGGGGGGGGCGGAATTGTTACGTCCATGTACAATATGTGGGATTCGGAATAATTCCTGACATGGATAGCCAGTTACTTCAGTGTATAAGTTTATTAGTTATGCCACATCATTTTGGGCTTGGCCAGTAATGTAATTAATGATCTTATGAGGGCCCAGACTATCATGCCCATGATTGGTCTCAGGTAGCGTGTCCACGCTAGGGACCGGTAGATCGACAACCCGCAAGTTAATTGTGACTATAAGGGATTTTGGGCTCTTATGTGTACATTGTCATAATTAGTGGTTGTAGGCCTAAACACTTGATGGTGGATTGGTATGGGTCTATCAGTGAGTCATTGGGGAACTGGATGACATGGCCTAGATAGGCTGCAGAGGTGTCCAGTGAGGTGTCACAGTGCACTACTAGTGGTGCATGGGCCTTGGAGGGTATAAGTATACCTATTGGGCTCTCACTAGTGTATGCTTGATAGCATGACCGGTGGCAGGATGCTGCTGGTGTGATGCCATACTCCTCTCTATGATTGATCCATAGCTTGGGGGCTAGATCCGTTCGATCTAGGTTTGGTTGGGTTGGTTTGTCCACCATCAGGTTCCCTTGTGTTGCTTGTGATTGGCATGCTTAGAATAGGATCCTTGGATTGAAGACTTTATACAGACCTAATTGGACTTTGGAGCACTTACATGGTGTTGACTGCTATAATGCAAAAATTGGAGGCCAATTGGACATAGGTCCTTTCTACAACTCATGATTTATTTTTGCTGGCAAAAGGCTCTCTCTACATCTGCTTATGTAGACGCACCCAAGTGCTCATGTTCTTATCCAAGGGATGGTGCTGTGGTAGCAAGTGGGAGTAGATGTGGTAATCTTTTGAAGATTGATGCTAATCCTTGTTGGAATGTGGCCAAGAGGAGCTTGGATCATCTCAAGGAAAAAAAGACAAGTGATCTACCTCAACCTATGTTCCAAGATGGTAAGGCTCATGAAGATGGTGCTTTGGCAAAAGCACATCGAGAGTTATTGCCAAGGAGGTCTACTTCTCATCAATTCTCTTATCTTGTTCATTTGGATGATCTCATTCCATCATGTATAAGCAAAGATGGTGTCATTTCATGTGACTTCTTATTTGAAGACTTCAATTGGATCTCTTATCAATGGTTCTTGATATGAAGATTTCAATAGTTGATACTTTGGGGATAGTTAGATCCATATGCTTTGCCAATATTCCTTTGCATTTCAGGAGTAAGGAGGATCTAATGTCAATCAAGAGGATGATGGTAGGATTCTCAAATCTACCAAAAATCCAAGTGCATGATGGAGATTTGCCAACGCTTGAGGAGGAGTCTTCTCAACACATGGTTTCAAGGGGATTTTCAAGAGGCAAGGCCAAGTCCTTGTGGCTCACAATTCATGGCAAAGCGAGGCAATTTTCAGGTGGAACATTGTTGCAAGTTAAGTGAGAAAGTTTGCGAGGTTCTCCTAAGGTATTTAAGATTTTTTACAAAAAATCATAAAAATGCACCCACTTTTGGAAAAACGTTTTTTTTGTGCATGTAATTTATAAAAACTACCTATTTTTAATTTTTTTTAAAAAATTGAAAAAAATACATTAGGACATTTGCTTTACAAATTATTTATAGATTATTGTTTTTATAGAGTTCATGACTTTATTAAATTTTAAGCAGATTTTAAAATTGTACACCAAAATTTAATTCTTATTTATTAAAACGACCTTTATAATATATACTTTGGATTTGTGCGAGTATTTTTTTATTTGATGGTCCTTAAAAAATTGTGATATATTAACTGGACATTTCAATGACCTACCACATGCATTTCAATATAACAAGCTTGTATTTTTTCAAGCTCAAAAACAATGTAGTATCTTCTGAGTTTCACTGCACACAATGTTGTTGTACCTGAAATTGAACACAGAAATATTTAAGGAGGGAGTTATACAAAGCGATTATCCATGTACAAGCACATAACCTTTGTAATAAATATTTAGCTCTTCCTATAAATAGATCCAACATCCAGTCATTTTCACTTGAAAACAAGTATATCAATTTGTTGATTAACCGCTAGGGCTTCTGGTAAGGATTCACAAGAGAATGAGTGCTTTCAACATGTCTTAGTTTTTGAGTCACGACAAGAAAGCTCAGGACATTACTACAATCTTCATTGTAGTGAGCTTTGACTTGTTTTTTCTCAATGCTATCAAAGTATCCAATGTTGATCATCTCAAAAGAACTCAGTAATCTAGATCTCGGTGCATAAGTGATATTTGTTTTATGCCTGAAATATGAATGTTTCAAAAAATATAAGCAACATTTCTAAGAAGTAAAAATAAAGTAGATAAAACAGAACTCATTATATAAAAAGACATACCAAATAAGGCTCTCAGCTCCATGAGTGCGCTCCTTTAAGGATGCAATAATAGAAACTGCTTGAGCTGCACTATGAAATATTAAAAACCTCCAAAAAGGAGAGGTTGTCAAGAGCTTAAAATCCTGAATCATTTTTGACACCTGCTTGTAAGTAAATGTTTTTTCATTATTTATTTAATTCGGCAATTAAAAACCATAGGGTACATCAACAATAACAAACCGGTAATCTTGCTTTGGAAGAATATTTGACATATTTTGTACATCGCCAATAAATACATTATAGTACACTGGAGAGGCCGTCGGATCGCTATTTACAACATATTTAAATACATCGGAAATAATTGCCATATTCTCACACATTTGTCTCCTCGGCTTTTCTTGTTTTGCCATTTCGATATGCATTAGAAAGTTAGGCGGGCAATCAAGTATATCCAGGCCCTTAACACGCTTTGGCTGTAGATAATAAAAGCAAATGAACAAAATGTTTTAGATTTAGATTATGCTGAATGAATTCAATCAAATACTAGATACACATACCTTAATATCTTTGAAGGAGAGAAAATACTCTGACAATGTTGTATGCGAGCTAGAAACAGGATAATGTTCCACAACTTCAGATAAACATGCTAGTCTTTTTACCATAATTGCTTGAATTCTCATAAAGATTTTGTGTCTATGAAAAACATTAATAGAATACATTAGAAACACATATATTTGAAAAAAAGACAAAAAATTAGAAAAACTAACATTGTTGTGGTGATATAAATAATTAGAAACATGAAACCTAAAAAATTTATTAAATCATTTACCTTGCAAACTCTTCTACCATCTCCTCTAAGGAGAGCTCCTTTTCCACAACCCTTGTCAAAACGGATTTAAGGACTCTTCCATCCATAACACCTTGCAAAGATCTCCACAAATGCCTTTTCATCTCTTCGGGCAACTCCTTAATGATCAAGTCTTTCATTTTATTTTTGGACTTGATTCCTCCTGCTATGTCATCTTTTATTCGTCTAGATTTTTGATTTTTTAATTGCATATTTTTTCACATTGTAAATATTTGGTCCTATAATAGAAATGCCAATTTCTGTAAGGCATTTTCATCTCAAATTCACATTAGGCATTTCATATCTCATAACATAATCTTCGAATTCATGATGAAAAAAAATAATTTTTTTCTGATAAATGACATTTTTGCACGATAGTCATTATCGTTGTTATGCTCCCAGGCTAAGAGTTTGGCCTCTTCCGAGGTGAGGCCAGCAAAAACTTTACAGTCACAAAATTGAAAGACAACGAAATGAGAGTGCATAGCATGAAACTGCCTACGGGCCTCCGTAGAATGTGATACTCCTATAACAAAATTATTTTAGCTCAAAGCTTGAGCTTTATCAAAACCATCTTTTGTGGAACAATCCTTTGGATCCACAACGACTATAAAGGGGACTACCATAGCATGAGGATTGATTTTTTTTTTTCATTAGGTTCGAAACATGAACCTTATGTGGGGCTCTCACTTCCATGGGCTTCCGTCATGTGTCCTCATCAATTGGAGGTCTATGCTCAATTATTTTTTCACAGCAATTTTCTCTCAAATATTGTTTTGTTCACTGCTAAAAATTTCCAATCGTGACAAGGAAATTATGGAGCCTTTTTTCTCTGAAATTTTTCTCTTATTCTTCCTCTTATTCTACCACCTCCTTCTGCTTTCTGGAAGCCTTGGCTGTAACCTTCTTTGACACAACGTCTGGAGCCTTCTTTGATATCGCCATGGTTGCTTTTGAAGACTCAAACGATGATTAATCAAAATGGCACAGAGGATGTCAAGTCATTTTTGAAAAGACATAGAGAAGAACAAGCACAAGAAAGAAAGAAAGTGATGGATCATAGAAGAAGTGTTTCTCTTTTCTTGAGAAATACATGGGATTGGTGATTGATGGAATGGATCAAAAGAAAACGAATTTGCCTCACTTTGTTAGGATGCCAAAGGACATCACGAAGGATACATTTGGTTGGATGTTTAATTTATAATGCATGCGTCCACCCAAAAGTTTATCTTATGTATCCGAATATTCATAATGATCCGAATCTTACAATTACGATAATACACCAGGTGATATCTTCATGGCCAAAGTGTTTACCTCCGGTACTTTGCTTGTAGTTGGACAACACAGCTCGTGAAAATAAAAATCAGATGGTTTTGGGTTATCTTATCATGCTTGTTGCAAAATATATGAGATGATGTTCGTTTTCTAAATTTAAAAAATTTAATGTAGAAACAAGTTTCTATCTAATCCTGAAAGGCAAACTGTGAGGAGCCAATCCACCCATACAAAAAAAAAATGCAATAGGGAAGCAATACCTATTTTGAAAATCCATAGCATAGCAAAGAACACGCAATACCATGGGTACGTTAAACAATCAAGACATAGTTAGAGAGGTGATGGACATCATTGCTAATTGGAAGAAGATAATAGCATTGTCGGAAGAGGATGAAGATTGGAGAGAATGAGACAATGGGCCCATAGTTTTCATGGCCCCAAGTGAAAATACGACGAGTGATAGCTAGGAGATAGATAGATATGAAGAGGGAGCTACACGAGGGAAGGGGGGGGGGGGGGGGGGGGGGGGGGGGGGGGTTGGGTTTGTTGGTCTATTGACATGGAATTTAGATGAAGATAAGAGTTTAAATTAGGGTAAATGTTTTGCTTATTATGACGTGGAATTTAGATGAAAATGAGAGTTTAAGTTAGGGCAAATGTTTAATGGGACATATGGATATATGATTGTGGGTGGTCAAGTGGTGGCTCACAACTATTATATAGTAATGAGCGACAGAGACAGAGACAATAGCTAATGACATGTGAATGAGAACAATGAGTGTAAAAGATTGACAACATGAAAAACATCTTTCAAAAACAAGGATAAAAAGACTGAAAGAGACCATTCATGGTACGTAGCAACGCATCAATGAAAAACATTTCTTGCATCAAGTTTAAAGCCTTTGAATAAGTGAAGTACGAGTGCCCACAATAGTGTAGGGATTATTGCAAGAAAGTGAATAAGCTTTGTTGGCTATTGACAAGGTGGTGATTCTAGCTTGACATGAGTAAAATATAAAATTTTTCAAGGCAGCGTTTTGTATAGACATAAGTTTAGTAGATTGGATGAATACAAAGCTTAGCTTTGTCTAAAAGAAAACTCGTTTGTAGTTTGAGGTGTACCATGAAAGGTATATTTAACTAAGAGTTAAGATTACTCTAGTTTAACATGTCATTTCGTATGGACGACCTATTGAAGGTTATCCAAGGCAATGTCTTTCCTTTTAAAGGTCTTGCCCTTTATTATAAGACAAGTACTTAAGAGCTATATTCTTGAAAAATGACTTAGGCCTCTTCATGATTTATACTTATCCGGCTCATATCTTCATTTCCGAGTATATCATGCCATATTTACGTTGATATTCAATATTTAATTTTGTGGCATCACATATCCCCTTCCTCAAATGTGAAACGTCCTCGTGAACATATCATTTTCATTTCGAGGATTATTCGCGAAACATTCTTGTTCTTCAGATGTTCGTTAAGACGAAAAGATATTTCTTCATATTATTCGTCCTTTAGATATTTCTTCGTCTTGTTGTTTCTTTAATTAACCTAGTTGCTGAACATAGATATGTGATCAAGTATTGTGTTTTACAACTACTTGTAAAATCAACAGATCTGTTCGGTTAGATCTATTGGTTAACTTAAAATGATTTGGATAATGATCTAAATGTGGTGTTATACTACTATTGATAAGATCTGCATCTAGACATTTAAGATTTCTAAATCATGAGCAATTAACTTGAGTAATTGATTTACTCCTATGGAAGTTAATTGGTAAAACAAACAATGTGAAGAGAATTCACCGAAAACTGTTTGTTTTGCGTGTATTGCTTGTAAGACATAGTTTATGAGTCCTTCAGATTCATTAAGAAATTGTGTGCATAGGATACTAATTTCTTGGATGAGTATTTCTCAATTGAGTAATAGACTTGATTCATCAGTGATAGTATCCCAAAGAGCTCAATTGGATACAGGATCCTATTGATGCCAAGAATGGTTTGATGGATCTCCTAGAGATTTTAGATGACTGAATTGTGGTATTTTAGAATATTTGGATATTCTAAGAATATATGTATCAAGAAGCCTTATTTTCTACAAGAAATTGACATGGAATTTCTTTAGCTTTTGGATTTGATCTCTGAAATAAAGAAGTTAATTCACCTAGTGGTTCCTGTAATTAGGATTACATGAAGGTGATGAACTTTTGTTTTGGAGTAGATCAACCCATTTGGAAGATTTATAGCTTAGTGTATCTTTTGGAATTTGAATTGGTATTCATTAGTGAGGCAAACAATTAAAGAATTGTTGCATCTCTGAGTGCTTATTCAGATGGAAAGATGGGACTAAGAATAATGATTCATGGTAAAGAATTGGAATCTTAAGGAATAGTTTTTCTTTTTCTCGTTATGAGGACAGAACCTGTTTAAGGGAGGAAGAATGTTATGGCCATATTCGGTTAAGAACCTAGAATAGTCCTAATATGGTAGACTATCAACATCATCTAGAGTTTTAACTTCCAGATGTAGAAGTTAGAACCATTGAACTTGTCAATGACTCTAACCTCGTTGGATGATGACGAAGAGTTACCTATATGAGACATGCTAACAATAATGCTAATAGAACACACTTAATCTCTCGGTTTGTATAAGCTATGCTCTGATACCAATCTGATGGGGCAAGGGAGATAGACGAACGCGAACGGAGAAGAGAGCAGGAATATTGCGGAACAGCTCTCCCATTGTAATCAGCTGCTAGATGCAAAAACAATCTGATAGAGAGCTTATGCTAAGTATAACCACAGCTTAAAGAGTTCTAGTTGCCCAATGGGATCTTAAAAATTAGTTCATACTGTAAAGACCACTAGGGACAATCCCCTAAGATGAGGATAGGAAAACACAAGAGAGACTATGGAGCAAAACCACCCAACCAAATCTAGATCCCTCCTGGAGAATCCCCCTGGATCTAGCCCCTAAGCCATGCCAATGTGACAGCAAGAGGAGAAGAGCTCATTAGGTAACCTAGACCAAGTCGTTGACGAAATAATCACTACCTCAATATATAGAGAGTAGGATCCTATGCATGAGCACATGCATTTCCCATGTAGGTCAACTATAAATAGGTCACAGCTCTACATGCATACCTCATGCCTATATCAGTCACATGTACATGCACTACTCCATATGTCTCAATTAGAGTGTATGGGTCCTCTCAAGCTTACTAGTCACCAACAGGCCTCGACGTGGAATAAAATCTAGGCGTGACCAATAAACTCGAACACTGGAGGGCCGAGATCTTTGGGATGTAGTAGAAGGTTCTGACCTAAAATCAAAAGATGGTGATTAAGCAAAGGCATGGAGGATCAAAGATCAGAAGGCCTTAGTATGTATCACACTCAATCTAGCCGACTCCCAAATATCCCACGTTACCACATGCAAAACCTCTAAGGATGCATTAAATTTGTTATCAAATCTCTATGAGACTCATGACGTAACCACTAGATTACATCCTAGAAGGAAGTTCTTTAATCTTAGCATGTCTGATTCTACTGCCATCACTTCTCACATCAACAGCTTCAAGTCTTTATTGGATCAGTTATCAGTTGTAGGATGTTCCATTCAAGATGATGATGTCGTCATGACCTTGTTTTTTTCTCTTCCAAAGTCGTATGAACACTTTGTGGTGATGATCTCCACACAACCCGACCTCACTCTTCAAAAGGTGATCGGTCATGTACTTCAAGAAGAAATGCAAAGAAAGACTAGCAGCCTGTCTATCAAAGACAAATCCATGGCTCTATACACCAAGAAGAAAGACTACTCCAAGGGCAAGAATCAAGTGCAGTAGTAACAACAGAAGCCTCATACTCAAGGTGAATATGGTGGATCGCGCAAGAAGCTCTTCTGCATATATTGCAAGAGAGCCAATCATGACATCAAGGAGTGTCGGATCCGCATCTACAACGAGACAAAGAAGTAACAACAGCAGCAACAGCCCGACTCCTCCAACATGGCGGAATTCAAGGAGCAAGATACACATTTGTTATGGCTTACAACAACAACAACGAAGACTGTGATAGTTGGTACCTGGCCAGCGGCGCTACCCAACACATGACCTCTCGGAAGGAATGGTTTACCGAGTATGCAGCTTACAGCAGAGATCAATTCATCTACTTTGACGATTCAAGCACCATACGCGTGGAAGGCTAAGGAACAATCAAGATCACATTCAACAACGATCTTTCTATTTGTGTTCCCAACGTCCTTCACGTTTCTCAGCTATCAAAGAACCTGTTATCAGTTTCTAAGATAACCGATGAGGGCTACACTGTTACTTTCTCATCTGAGCAGAGTACAATATTCGAGGAAGATACTACTCTGACTACATACACTAGAGTAAAAAATCTTTACATACTCTCTAATTCAGTTGCATTAGCTAGCATCTCTCATAAAAATGTAAATGATAATGCTATTTTGTGGCATACTCGATTTGGACACCTGAATACAAGATCACTTTCCTATATGCGTTGTAATAACTTAGTTGATGGTTTGTATTTCCCTTCTTCATTATATAGGAAATCTTTCTTTTGTAAATCATGCGTGTATGCCAAACACTCTAGAAGCAAGTTTCCCAAATCACATTCCATCGAAACAATCATAGATGATTATTCTAGATGGTCTACAGTCATGTTCATCAAGCAGAAATCAGAAACCTTTGAATGCTTCAAGAGATTCAAGGCCATGGCTGAGACACAAACGTCTACGAAAGTGAAGGCACTCCGAACTGATGATGGCGGCGAATACTAATGAGATGTCCAACTACATGGCTAAGCTATGTGACGAGTTCGGTCAATGGAGTTTGAAAAAAAGTCAATGTTAAAGGATATTATGTGGTGGTGGTCCTGATTTGTAAGGTAGAATCCTTAGTTCAGGACTAAAGTAACATGCATTTGTTGCCATTTTAAAAAAATGACTATCATGTCATGTATTCTTTGCATGAGCCAAAAGCACAAGCTATTTTTAATCGATGCAAACAATGCAAACAATGGACGAGGAAAGCAAAGGCTATTTTTGTTTGCATTATGCATATCAAAAGCGAACTCTAAACCTTAAACCCTAAACCCTAAATGTTGAAAGGGCATATATATTGTTGGCGGCCGTTTTCTTCAATAGTATTCTCTCATAAATACTTCGTCTACTCCGCCAATTGATCGTTACTTGTTGGCTGATCGCAAATAGCACAAAAGTCATGTGCTCCCCTGCTGTGTGCTTAACTGAGAATGAAGTGAACGGTACATTATTTCTGGTCGATCATATAAGACCTAATCGGAGGTTTTTGAGTTCTTAGCTATGGCGGCATCTATGCGCTCCTGTTCTCGTTGCTTTTTCCGCACTTTGTTTGGAATCGATCTGGCACCTTTCAGTAATCAGTTCCTTGTGCAGCATTTTGATGCCGGAAATTTTTATCATGTCAAGAGTTTTGGCTTTGATACTCATCACTTCTGCGGTTTAACCTGTTTTCGAGATTTTATTCAATCTGTCATGCTAGAACCACATATTTATATTCTTAAAGTGATAGATCTGCTTGTGTGTTATTTTGAATGCAAGTTGTGAGAAAAGACCAGTTACTTGGTGTTATTGTAAGTATTTTGGATATTTCACTGCGTGTGGGCCTCAAATACTCTCTTTCTTTGTTTTTAGATTGTTTTCATGAATGGGGTAATGTTATTCGATTACTATTGTTTCAATACTCAAAAAATCTGCACTGATGAATCAGTATAAACCAGCTCACTTTGAGGCCTTAGGGCCAGGGATAGGGTTTTATTATCCTGAGCAGGTTTTAGTATTGTAGAAGATTGTTACTTGATTGAAATAGATTGCTGCGTTTTGTTGGAGGCAGATTTTTTTCTGAGCTTCACGTTCCAAGGTTCTTTTGATTAATCTTGCTGTGCCATAATGTACCAAGAGATATTCTAGTAAGCAGAGCGGTTTAATTGTTTTCAAAGGAATAAGTTTAAATATTCCGACCTACAGGTTATGCTAGTTGACATTTTGTGTGACTGAATGGTGGAACATCTGTATGATCTTTTCATCAGTTTAAGATCTTCCAGTATTACTGAGTTTGTCTACGTTAGTTCGATTAGTTGATTTCCTATGATGAGCAACACCATGCTAATTATGATTCAATGATTAAAGCTTTCTCATATGCTCTGAGGATCCCAATCATCCACATTCCATGCAAGCATTCCTTTGGATAATTTATGGAGTATTTGTGTGTCAGCATAATCAGGTATATATAAGCATAGTGTAAAGCCTGTGAACTGATGTCTTTTTAGTTTTCATTCAAGGCAATTCTTAAATTGTTTTGAAACTCTTGACAAATAGAAATTGTCTTTATAGATCTGATGAAGACTAGAATTGTTATGAAAACTAGGGTGCATTTGCCTGGCCTTTTTGTCACCCACTTTGTAAGCCTTGACAAGTTGATGGTCAATGTAGCATCCATACTTGGGTGGTATGTGTTAAAACGGAGTGTTGCAAGTTGATTGATCTATTTGGATGTATGCCATGCCATTGGTCTATTTTCTTTGGACGATCAACAATTCAATTGCGCCCAAAAGCTTGCACAACTCCATTAAATATCTTTCAAGTACGAAAGAAGGGTGGGAGGTCAGGCTTCAAATCATCTCACTTGTCGATGCTTAAAAACTGGTTTTAAGAGAAAGGCTAGTCAATGACTTGCAATAAGATTTTCTAATCCCCTCATGTTTGTATCATTGAAGGTATTGATAGACAAGTTTTCGAATACTCGTGTCTCAAATTGATGTCAATTTCATATGATCTAAATAGTAATCAAATCAAATGTGGGATGAATAATGAGGTTTACATGTAATATTATGGATCCTCCTAGAGTCTCTTGACTTGCGCACAATTTCATCCATTTTTTGATGTGACAAATATATTGCATAGGCTAATAAAGTCCTCACATGTGCTTGAGCATCATTGATTGGCAAATGGGTATAGTTGGGCCAACAACTTGTAGAATGCTAGAGCGTTTTGAAACCATCATGTGGACTAAACACATGAAAAAAGACCTTTGTTAGCTTATGGCAACGGTTATTATGTGAAAGGTAAGCACAGGTGCATGTGTTTGTCACCTCATCATGCTTTGACCACTCGAAAGTTAAGTGACAAGTCTACATGCGATTGGTGTGCCAAGGCCAATTTTCCATAAAAAGCATGACGTTGTCAACGGTTAAATCCTTGAAAGTAATTGCACTTGTACATGTCTTTCACCCAATAAAAACCTCAACTAGTTCAAAGTTAAATGATATATTTACTTGTAGCTGGAGTGCCTGGTTTACATGAGATTATGCTCTTGAAGACTTTCATTACATGCAGCTAGTTACAAAGATTCTGTCATTGTGTATACGTTGTACATGATAGAATTTGGATGTGCATCATCATGACACACCTTGTAGCGGAATTTGGGCTTTTTGTTGTTTCTGTTTTTGTTTTTCCAGGAACCTAAGCAAGCGACTACATATTACAGATCATGATAGAATCAATCGAGAAGATGACACAACAAAGAAGAGGTGAAGAAAACAATTTGTGTTTTTTGTATTTTGTTTTTGGGTGAGTCGTTCAGTGTCTCACTCGTTGGCGGTCTGACCCTCACCTCGGTCGTTGTGTTCTGCTCGTTGGCAGATTTTCATGCGGAGCAGTCGAATGCTTGTCATTTTCACCATTGGTGAATACGTATCGAAGTAATCGACGCCGTACCTTTGTGTGTAGCCTTTTGTGACAAGCCTTGCTTTGTATCGTCCGACAGTGCCATCTGACTTAATTTTTTTTTTGTAGACCCATTTATAGTTGACGATCTTTTTATTTTTGGGCAGTGCCTTGTTTTGCCTCATTGATTCGATTTCTTCTGACATTGTCTACCTCCAGAATTCACCTTCTGGACTCTAGATAGCTTCTTGATATGTTGCTGGCTCTTTAGTGAAGCTACAAATTTGAAATCTGTTTCTTCGCTCCATTGAATGTTGTCAGTGTATTATTCTGGAGGTCTTCTTTGTCTTGTCGACCTTCTAGGTTCGATCGTCGCTGCTCGAATGATTTGATGTTTGCCCTTGATCTCCCTCTTGAATCGACAGTAGTGTAAAGATCTCATGTCCCTTTTCGTCCTTCAATCTAGGGAATGTGGACTCGTCAAACTTCACATCTCTACTCGACACGACTTTCTTCGTGGTTGGGTTGTAGAGTCTGTAGACTTGTAATCCATTCGAGTATCCCACCATGATTGTCTGCTCTGACTTTTCGTCGAGCTTGTTTCTTTGTTCCTTTGCTATGTGCTTGTATGTTGCACATCCGAATACACGCACGTATGACAGATAAGGCTTTCTACTTGTCCACATTTCGTATGGTGTTTTGTTTTCCAGGGCTATCGTTGTTGATCTATTTTGCAGGTGTACCGCTGCAGCTATTGCCTCAGCCCAAAATTGACTTGGCAATCGAGCCTGTGCCATCATGCATTTGGCTCCTTCGACTAGTGTCTTGTTTCTTCTTTCCACGATACCATTATATTCGGGTGTGTATGCAGGAGCAAATTGATGTTCTATTCTTTGTTCTTGACATAATCTTGAAAATTCTATGCTCTTGTACTCACCTCCATTATCAGACCTGATGATCTGAATCTTCTTCGAGGTGTGTCCTTCTGTGAATGCCACGAACTTCTTGAAAGAGTCAAACGCTTCAGATTTTTTCTTCAAGTAATAGATTGTTGTCATCCGGCTGTAGTCATCAATGAACGCCAGGAAATACCTCGATCTTGAGAGCGAATCAACTTTCATCGGTCCACAGACATCTGAGTGGACGAGCTCTAGAATTTTTCTAGCTCTTTTTTCCTCGTGCACGAATGGATTCCGATGTTGTTTCCCTTTTTGACAGGCTTCACAGAACTCAGTATCGGGTTTGGATATTTTCAGACTGTGACCATGTTCTCCTTGCTCCTGTCGTAGAGGCTCCTCATGTTCAGATGATACATTCTTTTGTGCTAGAGTTGATTTTCGTTTTCTGATGCATTTAGTATGCTATCAGAATTGCTGACTATCTTGGCTTGGTAGAGATTGTCTTCTCTGCATCCAACTGTCAGCAACTTGTTTGTTGTTTTCTCGATCATCCGACATACATTGCCATCGAATAGAACTCGAGTTCCAAGATCTGCCATCTTGGAAACTAATAGTAGGTCATTTCTTAATGAGGGTAGGTAGAGTGCTCTTTGCAGCTCTGCTTGTCCTGACAATGTTCGTAGTTGTAGAGTTCCGACGCCCTTGACATTGTGTCGACTCCCATCGCCTAAAATCACTGCTTGTTGTTTTCGAGTTCTCTGTAGTTGATCAAGATTCTTTTGTTGTATGTGATGTGTGAGGTTGCTCCTGAATCAATGACTACATCACAATCATGCTCAGTGTAGCTTGTCGAGGCTTCATCGAATATCGTGAAGGCCTCATCGCTTTTGTCTGCATCCTTTGATGACTCTGCAACATTCGCCTTGTCAGCCTTGTTTTTCTTTTCGGGTTGAATCTGCAGTTGTATGCAGAATGTCCCTTCTTGCAGTGCATGCAAGGTATTGTCGGGTTAAACCAACATTTGTTGGCTGCGTGTCCCGGCTTGTGACAGTGATCGCAAGAGGATCTTTGTTGGTTGTCGTTGCCTCTGCTCGAAGACTTTGTATTCACCTTGTCGAATTTGAGTCCGGGTTTGTTTTTCTTCTTTCCCTTTGTGTTCTGCTTTAGTCTTTCTCATGCTTCATGGCTGCTCTCACAGTCTTCAATCTGCACGAGTATTTTTTCATTAATGGACAAAACGATGATCGCCATTGCACGTTCATCTCTTCTGATCCACTTAGCTCTCCTCGGGTCTCCCTCTGGAGGCTGCACCTTTGTGAGTTCGGTCACCGACCAGATGCCTTCACCCTTCAAAAGTGTTTTGATTTTGAGTTTCCATGCTTTGTAGTTTTCGCCATCAAGACTGATTGCCATTCTTGTGTGGATCGTTGTAGCCATATTGTCGTTTTTTCTCTTTTTGTTTTTCCAAGAACCTAAGCAAGCGACTACAGACCACAGATCATGATAAAATCAAACGAGAAGACGATACGACAAAGAAGAGGTGGAGAAGAGAACAATTTGTGTTTTCTGTTTTTTGTTTTCGGGTGAGTCGTTCAATGTCTCGCTCGTTGGCGGCCTTACCCCCACCTAAGTTGCTGTGTTCTGCTCGTTGGCAGACTTTTATGCACAGCTCTACACTCTATCTTCCTCTCTCGTCCTCTATGTTTTGTGTTAATTAGAAATACGTATTTATCTCCACTGTGTGGAGTTTACAAGATAGTTTATCAAAGAATTACAAGACAAGTTAATGCTAATCAACTAGTTAGCTATTCTATGTTGTCGTTGTCTATTTTAGCTAAGCGTGAAGTACAATACACCACGCTTGTCGAGGGGTGCCAGTTGGCAGCGCGAATTGTTCTCTTTTGTTTCGTGTCTTTGTCGAGTGTGTTTCGTCACCTGGTCGTCGGCCCGAATCTCGAATACTTTTCTTTCGGTCTTTGGGGTATGTTCGCCCTTCGCTTTGCTTCGCTTCGCTTCGGGGCATGTATTTGCTTCGCGACAAAGTTGCAGGAGTTCACAATTTCTGACACACCTTTCTAGTTGCTTTCATAGATCTCCTAGTTAGTGATTCTAAAGGCACATTAATGGGTCCAATTAAATACATTACCACGTGACTTGTTTTATTTTTTAGGGTCACGTGAAAGAAATCTTCTAATGTGTGTGCAGATGTGTTAATCAAATGACCACCTCTCTATCTCATAGATTGTCCATTGACTTAGTGTCAACAATAACAATATTTAACTTTCTGTTGCATAACTTTGCTCTCAAGGCATTGTGAATAGAATTTTTCCAATATTATTTGTTAGTCTTGAAAGAGACATCATGCAAGGTAGCTAACTATTGCTAGAAGCATCCATAACATTTACAAGAATCTAAGTTGAAAAATACATAAGGCTCGTTCTACATTGGGGGGAGGAGCATCAAGGTTTATTATTGGAAATGGATGGTTGCATTGGTCCAAAGGCAACATATGGCCGTTGCAATTTAAGATTGAGCTTGAGCTCTCACCTTTCAACTAGCTAAGTGTGATTTTAGAGTGTGGAACTTCATAGTCCCTAATTTAGAATGACGAGTTGCCATTGGTCCAAAGGGAACGTAGGGGTTCTTACATGTCAAGCTAACATAGCTTTAACACGTTGTGTCAATATCTTGGAGGATACTCTCCAACCACAACTCTTGAAATAGGCAAGCAATGAAAGAGGGAAGGGGGGGGGGGGGGGGGGGGGGTGTGCGTGCGTGCGCGTGCGC
Organism: Diphasiastrum complanatum; assembly: GCA_029204225.1. Lineage (NCBI taxonomy): Eukaryota > Viridiplantae > Streptophyta > Lycopodiopsida > Lycopodiales > Lycopodiaceae > Diphasiastrum > Diphasiastrum complanatum. Next base: position 2,714 of record MU836435.1, on the reverse strand, counting down.
GTACACACGCACACATGTTCTTTTTGCAAAAGAGCACAAGACCAGCGTTTAATGAACAAAATATACAATGTTCATACCAAGAACATCCAAAAAACACTTGTAACAATCTCAAGGTGATCAACTTCAATTGGTTAAGTTCATATAGTAGCAAAAGCTAGCCAATGTATATGCACATCGTACGCCAAAGATTTTGGAAGATTGGATACATCATGTAGAGAAGGCATTGCATATTATAATTCTAGCCAAGGCAATAAAGGGTGCATGAGCATATTCTATGATATTAAGAACAAAGAGCTTTCGTCATTGATTTTTTATTTATTTTGTGTTCCATGGTTCTTAAAGCAAAAGAAGCCTTGCATGGCAAACCAAGGAGGGATTTATTAGCTTCCATCGAAGAGTTGTCATGTAGCAAAATAGTCTCCATAGAGAGGGGAGGCTTGACTTTTGTAAATTTACAAAAAGTAGAATCCACGAAGAGATAGGTTGTTCAAAGAGCATATGAAAAGGGAGTTAAGGTGGTATTTGGGCCGATTGGAGTCAAAAGCTCAAAAGGGAATTAAACCTCAAACTACAAATGAGTTTCCTTTTAGACAAAGAGATTGGTGAGGTCAAATATTGCTAAGCTTTGTATTCATCCAATCTACTAAACTTATGTCTATACAAAACGTTACCTTCTAAAATTTAATATTTCACTCATGTCAAGCTAGGATCACTACCTTGTCAATAGACCAACAAAGCTTATTCACTTTCTTGCAATAATCCCTACACTATTGTAGGCACTCCTACTTCACTCATTCAAACGCTTTAAACTTCATGCAAGAAATGTTTCTCATTGATGCGTTGCTACGTACCATGAATCGTCTCTTTCAGTCTTTTTATCCTTGTTTTTGAAAGATGTTTTTCATGCTGTCAATCTTTTACACTCATTGTTCTCATTCACATGATTAGCTATTATCTATGTCTTCGTTGCTCATTACTAAATAATAGCCGTGAGCATCACCTGACCACCCACAATCATATATCCATATGTCCCATTAAACATTTGCCCTAACTTAAACTCTCATTTTCATCTAAATTCCATGTCATGATAAGCAAAACATTCACCCTAATTCAAACTCTCATCTTCATCTAAATTCCATGTCAATAGACCAACGAACCCACCCCCCCCCCCCCCCCCCCCCCCCCCACCCCCCCCCCCCCCCCCCCCCCCCCCCCCCTTCGTGTAGCTCCCTCTTCATCATCTATCTATCTCCTAGCTATCACTAGTCGTATTTTCTCTTGGGGCCATGAAAATTATGGGCCCATTGTCTCATTCTCTCCAATCTTCATCCTCTTCCGACAATGCTATTCTCTTCTTCCAATTAGCAATGATGTCCATCACCTCTCTAACTATGTCTTGATTGTTTAACGTACCCATGAGTATCGCGTGTTCTTTGCTATGCTATGGAAAAATTGGAGTTGTTTTTTTTTTAGTTCTTCTCACTTGTTGAAGGCCATCCACCCCTTTGGTTCCTCTCTCTTTTCTATCAGATCCTATTTATTTGGATTTTCAAAATAGGTACTGTTTCCCTATTGCATTTTTTGTTGTATGGGTGGATTGGCTCCTCACAGTTTGCCTTGTTTCTACACTAAATTTTTTAAATTTAGAAAACGAACATCATCTCATATATTCTGCAACAAGCATGCTGAGATAACCCAAAACGATCTGATTTTTATTTTCACGAGCTGTGTTGTCCAAATGCAAGCAAAGTACCGGAGGTAAACACTTTGGCCATGAAGATATCACTTGGTGTATTATCAGAATTGTAAGATTCGGATCATTATGAATATTCGGATACATAAGATAAACTTTTGGGTGGACGCATGCATTATATATTAAACATCCAACCAAATGTATCCTTCCTGATGTCCTTTGGCATCCTAAAAAAGTGAGGCAAATTCGTTTTCTTTTGATCCATTCCATCAATCACCAATCCCATGTATTTCTCAAGAAAAGAGAAACATTTCTTCTATGATCCATCACTTTCTTTCTTTCTTGTGCTTGTTCTTCTCTATGTCTTTTCAAAGATGACTTGACATCCTCTGCGCCATTTTGATTAATCATCGTTCTCCTTCTACTCTTGAGCTATGCACAAATGCTGCATTGACCCATTCGGACCTTTCTCGGAATTAAAACCTCATTGAAAAACGATTTTCAGATCCTAGTGATGAGTAATTTATAAATCTCTCATCCTCGCTAATCATTTTTTCCAGGAAAAAATCTCCCGCCTTGAAAAATTGTCGGCCAAATGATGTCTGTCAGTGGTAAGCCTCACCTCACATTGAAGCCGAAAATGTTGTTCCATCCATGCAACACAATGTTGAGCAATGAAACCAATATTCTGAAGAGGCATTCTGATGTAGCCACATTTTTGTATCCTATAGGCAATCCTTTGTAAACGATTGTTGCCTAAGCTAAGCATAGTTTGAAATGTTTTGCAACAGACAAGTACACCGTTCAAAGAGTACTCAAATTGCTTGTTCAAACACGGAATAATATTGGCGGACAAATAGACATCTTGTCGGTCCATATCAAGATCGAAGTAGTATTCTCGGATAGCCTTCAAGTTTTGCTTCCCTAACTTAAACATGCAATTTTTTATACAACAATGACACCGTATTGCTATGCAAAGCTCTCCATAAGATACAAGAAAACCTTTCTATTTTTGCCAAAG
>MU836434.1:0-29108 GCA_029204225.1 Diphasiastrum complanatum | reverse complement strand
CCCCCCCCCCCCCCCCCCCCCCCCCCCCCCCCCCCCCCCCCCCCCCCCCCCCCCCCCCCCCCACCCCCCCCCCACCCCCCCCCCCCCCCCCCCCCCCCCCCCCCCCCCCCCCCCCCCCCCCCCCCCCCCCCCCCCCCCCCCCCCCCCCCCCCCCCCCCCCCCCCCCCCCCCCCCACCCCCCCCCCCCCCCCCCCCCCCCCCCCCCCCCCAAATTCAAAAAATTGGTCAATTTTTGCCAATTTTGACTTCCTACCAACCCAAATTGTTGTGTATTCTTGGCTCTAACTTCTAGGATAGCTTCTAAAGGCTATGATTAATCGTCGTCCCATCTTTTATTGATGTTCTACTACCCTCCTACCATCCAATTTCATGAAAAAAACAAGCAAAAATCATAGATTTTGGACCCTTTTCTAGGTCTTTTTCACCATGACATATTGGAATTTAATGGCAAGAACCAATTTTTCTCTAACACATGCAATCCTATTTACAAAATTATAAACATCCTATTGATCTAAACTTGCTGGATTTTGAATTCTACCATCACTTTTGTGCCAAAATCATGGAAAACAAGCCAAATTTGGCCACAAAAAAGCTTAGAATCCAAAAACATGGGAAGATCCAACATGCAACCTGAATTTCAACTATTCCAAAGTAAATTAACTTGCTGAAAATTTCAGATCCATAATTATTTTTGAGTTACACATGCTAAAACTCCAAAAAGACAACCAAAATTGATTTCCTAGCACAATTCTCCATAAACCACAATGAATTTGAGAGAGATATGGATCATGCAAATTGAAATTGGGAAGATCTACCAACTTGCAATCTTGCTCCTCTCCTTGGATGTGAATACTAGTTGATCATCACCCAAATCACAAACACAATGATAACACATTATGGAGAAACCACCCAACCAAGTAGAAACATCCAATCAAACTCTAGAAGCCTCACTCCCAAGCCAAGGAACAAGAAGCATGAATGTAGAGTGAGAGACTGGCAATGAATCCACAACCATAATGAGGAGTAGGGCGAGATTGGACCCAATATATAGAGCCAAAGGCATCTTGGGCACATGGCCATGCATAGCCCTAAGTTCCTTATACATAGATTCATCTAGAATAGAGTCCTAAGAATGGACCAACTATTCATAGAATCGCTATTGATAACTCTACACATGCATACAATGTCTCATACCTTGTCTAAACTCCATTTAATGTGTTTTGGGCCTCACAAGAATATTAGTTACTTTTAGGTCACGTCCAGTATGACGTGGCATAACTAACAGCTTGTTTCACTGGAGTACCGTGTATCCAAGACTAGGAGTATATTGAATCCTATGTACTGGTCATGGACATGAAGCTGTACATCTCTAAAATCAGAAAAAAGATATATCAATGAGTGATGAAGAGAGTGGAACTTGTTAGCTCAAAATCGAGTGCTAGTAAGAGGCAAAAGGTCACCAACAATGATGAGAAATCATTCCATTTTACAAAGCAATGATTAGATGTGTATTTTCCTATCCAAGATCTAATACCATGAGAAGTTTTCACACGTGTGAAGTTGCTGCAAGTACACAGGATCAAGAGAATAAGTGATTGCACACCACTATATCAACATTACTCTAGATGATAGGACAAAGGAGGAACCATCTTCAAAGAAAGCTATATTTGTGGGTTATAGTGAAGTAAGCAAGACTTACAAAGTTTATATTCCTTCAACTAAGAAAGTGGTCATTGTAAGAGATGTCATTTTTTATGAGGGAAATTTTCCAGAAGTTTCTTCAAGTGGTGGTGTGGATGTTGGATCTAACATTCTTGATGTTGATGAGATTGATGATACTTTGGATGTTGATGGTGAAGAGCCTACTTCAAATCAAAATCCAAGGAGGACATCAAGGCAAAGGCAATAACTCTTGAGGCTCACTTATGATGAAAAAGATAAGCAAGTTGTTGGTGGTACAAACTATGCTTTCCTAACCTCTTTTGATGGACCTACATGTGTAGATGAAGCAAGACAAAAAGAGGAGTGGATCCAAGTAATGGATCTTGAGTATCAAGCTCTTATGAAGAATGACACATGGAGATTGGTGGAACTTCCAAAGGACAAGAAGGCTATTGGATGCAAGTGGATCTTCAAAGTGAAGACAAACCAAGATGGATCAATCAAAAAGTACAAAGCAAGGTTGTTGGAAAAAGGACATGCACAAGAGTATGGAATTGACTATGATGAGACCTTTGCACATGTGGCAAAGGTGATAAGCATTCGGGTCATCATATCTCTTGCAACACTTTTTGGATGGGATCTATGGCAATTGGATATCACAAATGCATTCTTGAATGATGATCATGAGGAGGAGGTGTTTATGGAGCAACCCGAGGGCTACATTTCACATGACAAGCCTAATAATGTGTGTTTTCTACAAAAGAGTTTGTATGGACTTAAGCAAGCACCAAGGAGTTGGTATACTAAGCTTAACATCTTTCTACTTTCTCAAAATTTCAAGATGAGTGAGTATAATCATTCACTTTACTATAGATTTGTTGGAAATGATGTTTCTATTCTACAATGGTCAACATGCATGATAGATATGGCACGCTCTCTCTGGACAACTTTAAGCTCGTTGGTGAAAGAGTCTTATGTGTCATATTGTGATCCTCAGATGTGCAACAAATCGACGGCCAACCATGATACATGTGGCACGCTCCTCACTCCGAGACAACAGAGAACAAGATATGCAAGAAGTTAAGCTGATGGTGGCGGAGCTAGTGACGTGCTACTGGAACCTGTGGTGTGCAAATCCAATGAACGCTCGTAATTGGCATGAGCATTGATAGCGGACAATGGTCAAATGTTCATAGGCTGTGTCCACTCAAATGTTCATAGGCTGTGAACACCACTGTTCACAGCCATATTCAATTGTTCATAGCCATATTCAATTAGCCTTCAATTGAAGGGCCAATTAGGCTCGGTAGCAGGCCGTGAGCAGGCCTCTTACCATGTAAAAGCACCTTCAAAGCACCTTGCCCCAGGGCGGCTCTCTGCGTGAAAGGTGCTTGCTACCTAGTTACTGACGTGCTATTGCAGCCGTGGTGGCGGACAGATATTATGCTTGGCATTAGTTGTATGTTCTATGAGGTGAAATTTGCAACAACGTCTGTTGAATCAACATGCGTTCTGCATTCATTTGAAATCCAACCTTTGAATTCGATTGCATGTAATTACGCTCCCATAGATCTGGTTTGAATACTTTGACGTGAGGGGAAAGGCTTTGCCCCGAGGGCCTTCGGTACTGGGAGGGCCCTTGCCCGAGGGCGTGAGCCCAAGGGCAGGGCCTGACGTACATGGAAGGCCGGAGGGGTTCAGCCCTTCCCCTGCGTAATGACATGTATGAGATTTTAATCTCTGATAGATTCTGGACAGAATTGATGATGCCTTTACTGCAGGATGAGAATTCCGGATCGATGCAAGCAGATTCCACCTGACAAGCTAATTCCAACTCTGGAGGTGCATAAAAAACACAAAGAAAAATCGAAGACCTGGCATTACTAGGGGCTATTTTCTAAGCACCTGCACAAATAGATATATTGAGCGAGGAGCTCAACCATGTGCCTACCAATTCAAATCTATTAGCTGGTACGTTACATGATTCAGAGAGTTTCATGTTGTGTTGATTAATTTTCAAAAAATCAAGGTTGCTTTTGCAATGCTTGCTTTCAATAATTTGTTTGCTTTCAATAATTTGTTTAGCACTTGTATTAGACGTTTTTGTTTTATAGCTTTCAGGAAAAGATTTACAGGCCTAGAAGGAATCACCAAACTCCCAATTCACCATGTATCTCTCTCTCTCTCTCTCTCTCTCTCTCACACACACACACACACACACACATCTTCCATAAAGGTCTACTTGCCTTCTTATGTGTTTGTAGCAGCTCCTCCATTGTCTTCATCGCTGTTGCACTTCAAATTGAACCGTTACTCTAGAATTGAATTTCTTCTGTCCATCATTTTGTCTGCGACAGCTCATTTTTGGCAATCTTGTGAAGCAAGGCGATTTGTGAAAAGCTGCAAGTTTCTTGTGGTTAGCTAGGCTATCAGTGTCCTTCCTTCCCGTAGGGTAGACTTTGCCAGGCCACATGTTCATTGATAGCAGGATTCTCCAAAAAACAAATGCGCGCTCCTAATTATTGGTAGGAAGTTAGTAAGGGCGAGTCAAACATGAAAGAACTGGCATTGGTGCAAACGAGCTTCTTCTTCTTCTTCTTCTTCGCGGTTTAGGGTATTTGTAGGGAAAGCAATTATTAGAAATCGTTTCAACTTTTGAAAATTCAGAAAAAATATCTATTCCGCATCCTAGCTATTACCAGCAGTCTCCACCCGTCGTTCCACCACCTCAGTCTCTCTCTTTCATCTTCCATAAAGCTCTAGTTCTTCTACTTGCCTTGTTTGTAGCAGCTCCTCCATTGTCTTCATCGACTGCTGCACTTGAAATTTAACCGTTACTCTTGAATTGAGCCCATAAAACGGATTTCTTCTGTTCATCGATGATTCCCTTGTGCAATTTGTCTGCGGCAGTTCATTTTTGGCAATCCTGTGAAGCGCACTATTTCTGAAAAACTACAAGCTTTTTGTGGTTAGCCAGGTCATCAGTCTCTGAGTTTCGCTGGTTTGGTGCTGTAGCAAGGACTTTATTTCTTACCAAAGCTTCATCAAGGGTAGCTATATCAGGAGTGTCATAGCTCATCCCAAATATGCCCATCCATATCCGGCACAAGGTCAAGCTTACGGTTACCTTCCTCAAGGTATCAAGGTATCTGACACCCGCTTTTGTCTTTGCTCAGTTTCATGTGGAAGAATTGCTACTATTAGCAGCCTCCACCCATCGTTCCACCACCTCAGTGCTACTAGCAGGGTCCGCAACAAAGTAGAGGTTGTCTAGAGGGATCATTCGTGATAGCTTGCATCACAAATCTAAACAAGGTCTTTAGGAAATCTATCTGATTTCATGAAGGCAATGTGACATTACTATGGAATGACGAAGAGGAATAGATGTTCAGATTCTGACAGTCTCTCACCTGTGGTCAGTCGCTGATCAGAGGCTTAAAACTTTGACTCTCCCTCAATTTCGTCATTCTATTGTTGGGAGTCAGGTGAAGTGTGAGGCATTTGTGTATGTCAATGGTCGTCTAGAAGGTTTTGGAGGTTATGGGCCTGCCCCACTATCAAGTTAGCGATTTTCATTAAGTGCTAGAAGTGTGCGGCCCCGCTTGTAGTAAACTCAAGCGAGATATCTAGTTGATTCAGTTGTACTAACATTTGTATGACTCAATGCAGTCTAATTTGTGTGTATGTCAAAAAGTTCTAACTTGCACTTGTTCTTGGGCGCTTGATGATCTGATTAAGAATGTGTTACATGGTTTGTGCTATCTATGGTGTGAGGTTTTCTATAATGTTAAAATTTGAACATTTTGTTTGATTTTTGTGCTTGACATGAAACACCATAGGTTTTCAACACAATTGTAGTAGACCTTCTTTTGTTAGAAGCTAAAAAAATTCTTTAAAATATTTCATTATAATAATTGTTTGTTGCAAAATTCATCTGCTTGTGAGTAGACCTGCTTTTCATGAATGAGAGCAGTTCTTTGCCACTGCTATGAAGCCTTCAAGCTATCCGTTTTTTATAACAAATTACTTTGAAATTCTTCTCGCGATCTATAATTTTTTTTTTTGTTTGCCATCTAAAAGCTCCAATTAACGAAACATTAGTAACTTGAAACTCTAGCATGACATTTGTAAAGCTATGGCTCGAGATTTGATAATACACTCTTGCAATACAAACTACAGTATAGTCTAAATATAAGCAGATAGTTTTCGACAGTTGATTGTAAACATTGTATTCTTGAAAACAACCACTTTGTAATTAAAAGTTGATTTCATATTCATATTTCAGTCATGTTGATATGGTTCTGATTTTTTGTTGCTCGATTGAAAGTTTAACATTTTGTTTGTTTTTTGTGCTCGACATGAAACACCATAAGTTTTCAACACAATTGCAGTACACTTTCTTTTGCTAGAACCCAAAAAACTCTTTAAAATATTTCATTATATTTATTGTTTATTGCAAAAACTATGTTGATTACATGCTGATTTCCATGATTGTGACTTGAATGTCCATTGAATAATATGTTCCTAGTCAATTGCAAAGTTTTTGTTCCTATGAGCTACAAAACCTTTTGAAATATTGAAGTGTGATGATTCTATCCTTTATTGTGAAAACTTTGCTTTTAATCTAATTTTTGTAAGTATGGGTTGAATCTAAGCCAAAAAAAACCCATCCATGATTAAGTTGGAAATAGTGTCCATAATGTAAGGTCCAGTTGTCTTGCCACATCGTGTCCTCATTTCATTAACAATTTCAAAACGTTCTCCAAATATTTATATTCTAAGCAAGCAATAACTAATCAACTTGATAGTGTAAAGTGCCCAACCTACCTATTCAAGTTTCTTTCCATACTTTTGTCCTTTCAATTTTTTGAAATAGAGTATGAAATTGCCAGATCATGGTGTTTTACAATTTGAATGATTGTGTTGCTTTATGTGTCTTGAAGGTATAGGTTTTAAGTAGGAAAATACACCTACGTTTTTAAACCACATATTTATTATTCCAATAAACTAGTTTTATTGATTCCACTTCATGTTGTATCTTTGCACTCAAAATTGCAAGGCAACAAATCATTGGATGAGAATTGTATAGCAACTGCGTTGTTTTTATGTGGCCTTTTGCTTTGGTGGGCTAGCAATTTCATTTATATCTTTTCATGTTTGACATATACTTAATGCAATCCCATCCTTGGTTGTCTAGCCAACGTGTCATTCCACATATATAGATGACATATATCTATCGAGTTACTATACCTATGTATGAATGGTCGTTGCAAAAAATAATGAATAAAAAACCATTGATGGATCGCACACTGAGCGAGCTTTATACACTATTTGAAAATTTTCATTTCATTTTTCATATTTCATTATCGTTTGGGAGAAAGACGAATCTCCTAGTTTATAATTTTGAGAGGAAAATCGCCACCTCTTCTTTGCCATCTTATATTCGATAAAAAAGATGGCTCTCTAACAACTGACTTTTCTTAACAATTGCTAACAATATCAAAAGATGTCAAATATTGTACAAAGCTATCTCAATGTTCTTTGAAGCAATGACTATTTATTTCATATTTCTGAAAACAATCATTTTCTACCCAAAGCTTGACTTTAGATTAATATTTGAGTCATCAAGGAATCCATCTTCTATCATAGCTATACATATCTATAAAAACAAAGGATGTTTTGAGTCCAGGTTGATATGATTATGATTTATCGTGGCTCGATCAGTTGTACAGTCCATACTTCGAGAATCAAGCATCAACTTTGCACACAATCACCCCAAGAGCTGCATGTCCACCCCTGCGCCATTGAGCTTTTCTAGCTCCAATAGCCATGTTCAAGGAATGCCTCAAGTTGCAAAGACACTTCTTGCCTTGAACCCACAAATTAGTGACACCATGTTAGAGAAAGCACTGCAAATCAATGCCACAAATGTGTAGTGTCTCAAAGGTGTCAGTCATGCTATGCTTTTGAACAAGAAAATAGAAAGTTAGAAGTGTCAATTTCATTCTTCACATTGTATTGTCATGTGTGGGAGAAAGACAAATCTTCTAGTTTATAATTTCAAGAGGGTAATCGTCACCTTTTCTCTTGCCATCTTATATTTGATCATAAAGATGCTCTATAACAACTAGATTTTTTTACGAATTGGTAACAATATTGAAATATGTTAAATATTGTACGAAGCTCACTTGGTGTTTTTTGAAGCAATGTTTTTTTTATTTTATATTTTTGAAAACAACCACTTTCTAATAAAAGGCTAACTTTAGATTCATATCTGAGTCATGTGGATATGGCTCTTGATTTCCGTGACTCAATTGTCAAAATTCACCTCCTTAGTTGTGCACAAATTTCATTTAAGATGATAGGATCATTCAATTGGGAAAACACGAACCCCAGCAGCGGCTGGAACTCTCGATTGAACAATAGTAGCAACAGAGTTCCAAAATCTGTATGTGATAGGAACAAACCATTACAAGAGCTCAGCTTTAAATTCATATCTATACAAACAAGAGCTATTCCAAGTGTATGTTGATATGATTTTTTGCCACTCTTGCAATACAAGTTGTGATATAAAGTCTAAATAAAAGCACATAGCATTTGACAATTCTTTCTCAACCTTCCATTGGGGGATTCTTGAGCCATTATGAATGGCACACCACTATTGAAAACATAGTTTTTAGTTTTGAGTACCCAAAGTGTTTACAAATTAAGGTTTTCACCTTCATATACTCAATGACAATGATCAAAGAGCTACCTGAAATGGAATTCTCATAAAAATATTAAAACACATTCAACAAGGCCCCAAAATATCAAAGATAGTAGGATGTACTTGAATAGTTGGGTTTTTTTTTGGTTTTGTCCATCTTTACTTTCCTATCTTGTTAATTAATTATCCACATGGGTGTGCTACTATAGTTACTTCATTGTATCTCACTTGATAAATGACAATCATGGAACATCGATGTGTGCAAGTTCCATGCAATGTTAAATTGTGCACAATGTCATTTATTTCTATCTATTGAGAACAAGCCATCACAAGAGCTCGACTTTAGATTCATATCTGTACAAACAAGAGTTGTTCCGAGTGTATCTTGATATGGTTTTGAGTTCTCATCACTTGATTGTCAAAACTCATGTGTTTGAATAACTCATAGAGATGCAAAGTAAAATCATGTGTACAATTACTTGATTCAGACGTCGTGTAGCATCATAGATTAGAGAGACATGTGAATCTTAAATTTTATGATCTTCATAAGAAAATCACCGCCTCTAGTTCTACCATACTGTAATATGTTAGAAAGATAGCACTATAGCAACTAGCCTCTTTTAACAAAATTTAATGCTAATAGTACTAAAAAATGGCATGTTTTGCAACTTGCTTTATTAAATTGATGATAATAGAGTTGTATAGTTATTGTTTTATAGTCAATAATTAATTTGGTAGCTCATAAACAATTATATTTTTCCTGTAAATAGGTTTGCTAATTTTTTATATGTTTTAGACATTGACTAACACATGGAAAATGTTTCATGTTAGTGTCATATACGTGATATTTCAAATTAGTGCGAAGCAAAATTGAGCAAATCATACTTTGGCATAAAGCAAAAGACAGCGATTTGCAAATCCAAATTTATAGAAACTCAAAAACAAGTCCAGATTTTTTGATTCACCTTTGCATCTCCCATACTAAAACTATTAGAGACCATGCAAAACCAACCACAATTATGATCGAGACGGATATTAACTTAAAGACACAAAGCGGCCAGAGAAAGACGCATGGAAAAAAAGAAAAAAGAATTGACTCCTTTCTTTGATGGGTGGTTCAACGTAACTGGATTTCAAACTATGTGAAAAAATATTTGCAATGAAATCCTTGGTTTAATGAAATGTTGTTCGATCTGCAGAAATGCCACATTTTCCAGCCAAAGGAAAGACATGAAAGCTAAGAATATGGGTCGACCTAACCCACCGTATGCAATAGCCAACACATTTATGTGGGAGTATACATATGTAGATGATAAACAAATGAGTTGGCATACATGTCCTTTATGCAAGCTTTATTCAGATAGAATAGAATACATAGTCTTTTTTTCTCCAGCATATATACGATCCATTCTGAAAATATATGGATCGAACTTACAATTGTTATCAGTCATAGATGTTTCGATAGATGTCACGCGCCATCGTGTTAACTCATTTTTGATAGGGCGCATTGAAAAGAGTTCACTATTTGATAGTCTTATCGCTTGCAATTTGCACAGATGCGATAAGAATAATGAAACAGAAGATATACGAAATGTTTTAGAGCAAATTATTTTGCACTATCCAATCTTGCGAATGTTTTTGAGTTTATATGAATATGGCTCTCAGTCTTAGAGCTTGCCATTCATATCATTAGCATCGATCAAAAAAATGTTGGACACAAAAATCGATAGATTTCAAAACATGAAAAGTGATCCATTGAAACGAGAAGTCCCCATTACTTTTTATAACTATTGACGTCAATTCATTGTGACTAAAAATAAATGATCTCTCCAAAAAGAACTATATATTGATCAACTTAGAATACTATCTATACAAAAACAATAGAATAGTCAAATTCACAAATCACATCCAAGATATCAAATTGAAGGATTTTTTTTAGATATATTGTTAGAAAGATGTGAGTTCCAAAAAGAAAGAGAGATTCTGAGCTTTGTCAACACAAATGGCATATTGTGAAGAATTTCGGATCACTTAGATCCAACATGTCCCTTTGATCCTCTCAAATCTCTTTCTTGCCAAGCAAATCCAACACATAGAATGGAAGATGCTTGATCAACAAATGATCAACCTACAATCTCATGAACTTTTTCACTTTCTAAATTTGAAACACACTCTTAAAAGGTCCAACAACCTCAAACATAAGAGATCCAATCAAATTTAGGATTTTGACAAAAGTACAAAAAATTGAATCTTGCAAATTCTATATGCAATTGCTAAAAAGTTGATATACTATTCTGTAGAATGCAATAAGACCTTTCCATAGCAATTAAAGTCATCACATTCCACCAAGTATGGAGTGAAATCGACCTACTTCAATAATTTTGTCTTTTATTGAGTTTTGATTCATAAAAAATCAATTCTACACTTGAAAAATGCTTGATTTTTGAGTAGAATTCAATCTAGCATGCTCTAGAATTGGTAGCTCCTCCAAATCCTTGCTAAATCTGAAAAAAAGTAACCCACACCAAAGCTCTAATAACATGTGAAGAATTTCAGATCACTTAGATCCAATATGTCCCTTTGATCTTTGGTTATGAAAGACAACACAACTAGCACCATTGACAATGTAGAAATCTAACACTAACAATGCAGAGAAGCTTCAAACTCTAATAGATCTTGACAAAAACACATATGAATGATAAAGTATAGTTGTTGTCCATACAAAACCAGTAACCTACTGTGTTTCACATGTGTGAATGCAACAAACGTCATACAATTTGATTCTACACATAAAAAGTTAAGATATCAACAACATAGTGCACCAATAAGTATGGGACCCAAAAGAGATCTCATGTATAAGCATGAATGAGAGTAGCGAGCGAATCCTCATGTTCCCATGTGTGTACATCCATTTATAACAGGTCCATGCGTCATTAATGATCTTGGTTTCCCTCCAGATCAAAATCCCTACCAAAAATATGGACTAGATTCAAGGAACCAAATGTTCAAATTCGAATCTTCCAAACTCGACCCCTAACTTTCCCACACTTTCCAAAAGTGGTAATTCAAATGAACTTCGACTAAAATAACTTTCGTAAAGTTTATCTCTAAGTCTAAAATGCATATTGGCCTAATATTGACAATTAACCTAAATATGACTAAACTAGTTGATATTTCTCACACGTATTACATGAAATGCATACTGCGTGATATCATTCAAAACAAAAAATATATTGAATGCCATGTTGAAGATTATACAAATAAACATATGCTTCAAGATCAACAATGACAGCAGATCGTGAATATTCAATTGCAACACAAATCATTTTGTCGTGACCCACTATTTCAAGTTGTATCTGAACAAACAGACGACAATGTGACATCTTTGGCAAAAGATACCAAGAATGCATTGGGTATCTTACATGAATTTGAATCTTTTGGAAATACCTCATCGACAATTTAACAAAAAAATATCTTTACACTTTTGATGTAAAAAATTTTAGGTATTTTTGTGCTTTTAGGTAAGCCTGGAAGTGGAAAAACACATTTGGTAAAGTATCTAGCGTACTCGCTTGACAAAACAAATAGATCGGTATTGCTTTGTGCTACTGTGCTGCTGCATCAAAACTTAGCAAATGTGAAACAACAATGCACAACATGTTTTCCATCCCTGTCAATGGCTTATATACACGGAATTTAATGCCAATTGACATACGGTTCAGAACAATATTTGCCACTAACATTATTGTTATCGATGAGATGTCCATGATGATCGCATAAACATTGCGTCTTGTTGTGTTTCAAATAAATCAAATAAAATTCAATCCATACAATGCGCCTTTTAAAAATCATATTTTATGATTAGTCGGTGATCACGCGCAATTGCCAACAATATGCAAACATCGAGTAGAAAGTCTATGCTTGGTATGTCACATTTCGACATCTGTATATTTGCTTTGTATTTGAGTTACTGGATTAGACATTCATCTGACATGTGGTACCTATCATTTTTGAACACAATGAGATTTCGAAAACCAACATTGCAAGTGATCGACAATATGTTGAACACACAAATTGTTCTAGAAGACTAACTCTTACAAATGATCAACTCTGATGTCACAATCATATGTATACACAAAGAAAATATAACAAATACGCATTGCGAAAAATCTTTCAGGAAAATGACGTTACAAAAGTGCCCGTGAAAACAAATGCAACAGACAACACAGAATTGAAATCATGGCTTGAAGATTGTACATTCCACCACCTGGAAGAAATTGCCAAGAATGCAAATGTTATAATTCTTGCAAATTTGGTTCTACAAAATGGAGTTGTCAATGGAGCAACTAGAACAATCGAAGACTTCGTGTGGTCCAAAAATGCCAAGGAAATAGACTCTATTTATATAAAACTTGATGCAACCAATAGAAAAATAAAAATTACTCCATCCACAGTGGACAAAATTAGATACGATTCAAACCTACTATAAACGTACCTTCCCACTAATATTGGCATATGCTATCACAACCCATAAATCCCAAGGCACAACGATCCATGCACCGCCATACTTGACATTCAAAAAACATTTTGTCTAGGCCTGACCTATGTGATGTTGTCTCGAGTCACCAAACGAGAACACATATTCATCACACGTAAATTGACTCCTGACGATTTCGATCCAATATCAACTATTGTAACTCAAGAAAACATTTTGTCAGTGTAATTTCTATCTATTAATACAACTTTAACTTCATGCCTTTCATGGAATTGAATCAGGTGCGTTCCTTTTTTTGAAATTTATTTTTCGTGTATCATATGTATAGCACATGTTTTGCCATATTTTTTTTTCTGTTTGAAAACAGGCAGCACATGAAATTAAGGACGTAGAAGAGGTACATCATTTCCATTTTGTTCATTCATCTAATGCAATGTCCCAAAAATTGTACATGCATGTGTAGCTTTTTTGTATTCGATTATGTCACAACGATTGATATTCTCGAATTCTTTGATAGCTATTTTGCAAACTGAAAGAGGAGACAAAAACATCAAAAGCTGTGACCTCTGTTCAACTTGATGAGGTACGTATTTATCCTTCCACACGACAGATGTTCTTCTTGAATGCATGTGGTACCGAGCGAATACAAAAACGGCTTCCACAACAGCTACACAATGAGCACCTTTATTACAACGTAGAAACATGCTAGAGAAGCTTATGTGCATCAACATCATGGAGATCCTATAGAAGGTACAAAATTGTATTTCTTTTGTTTTTGCCCACATTTTTTTATGATATTTGTTATAAGCATTTTAGACTTACGAAAATGGCATGATTTCTATGTTGTGTATCCAAGATTCTAAAGCATTTTTACAAGTTGTTTGCAATTTCAATTCCAAGCTCAATACAAACAATTGACTCTGACAAGGGATATTATGCGATCCGAAATTTGTACTTCGGATATAATATCGCTATTTTCGAGTGGAGAGGGATGACCCACGTGGAATTGAATGCTATTAACAGTGATCTTGGCAGGCAACTTGGGCACATCTCAAAAACAGGGGTGCGCCTCACTGATGGCCCAATCTCCATTGATACTATGTCGAAAATCCTTGAGAGAGAGAGAGTGGTAGTTGTAATTCATGTTGGTCTTTGTCAATTTTTGCCATGATTTTGTTATACTCTCAACGCTTGAAATCACATGTTAATCAAATTCATTATTCATCCTAGTAGGCTCAATTTTACTCCTAGGCCTATGCTGAGTTGCTAGTTATAGTCAAAAAGTATTGGGTGATCACAATGTGGGGGCATTTGTTCATTGCATGGCCTCCATAGCCTCCTGCTCTGGCCTGCCTCGCGCTCCTCTGCTATTCGACTTACACTCCTCTCGTCTCATCTCTCGGCGCCTCCTCTCTTCTTCTTCGTCTTCCTCACATCCCCTCCTTCCTGGCCAAGACCTACTAGTGGTGGCTGCTGGAGCACCTTCAACAGCCAATCTGGCTCACAAAATAGGGAAGGCATTTCGTCTTCCTGGCGCAGTTTCCAAGGCTCGCGTTTACGCTGATGTAAATGTGCTGCGTCCTAAAGAGTACTGGGATTACGAGTCGTCAATCGTACAATGGGGGTCTGTATTCCCATGTGTAGTTTCTCGATTACTTCTCAACAGCCACTGTTGCATGGGCTCATTTTAGAGTTTATTGTTCCTGTATGCTTGGTTTTGCAAGTGACGTTGTTTTAGTGGGTTTTTTGATGCTGATTTTTGCGAAACCACCACCGGTTAATTATATATACACTATCTTTCAGTGTAAACAATCTAGTTATGTTCAGTTGTTTGCATTGCTTTAAGAATTTCATTCTTGTCTTGCTGAAGGGATCAGGAGAACTACGAGGTGGTGCGCAAGGTCGGGCGTGGCAAGTATAGTGAAGTATTTGAAGGGATTAATACTGTGAATCATCGGCCATGCATCATCAAGATTCTGAAACCGGTGAAGAAAAAAAAGGTACGCATATACCTTTGGCAGGTGATACAAAAAGCAAAACAATAAGGACCTAATAAAGAGACATATGCATAGATTTAGCATCACATAAGATCAATAGACTATAGAAGATGAAGCAAGTAGCATTTTCCAGGTAAGAGTACTAAAAAAACATCAAAATGTAGTCAATGATCGATCCTCTACAAGGAAGAGCAATAAGCTTCCTACAAAGTACTCGGGAGTACCTTAAAACATAATCTATTGGATGAATGTCTCTTGCTCCTACTTAATACTTGGCCCCATAAGGAAGAGCAACGAGCCTCCTGCAATGGACTCATGAGTACTCCAAAACATAACCTACAAATATCTTGCTCCTACTTATATACTCTACTAATGTTACGGCCCCAAAATAAAATTTGAAAAATTGGTCTTTCAAACGTGTTTGAAATGGACATATTTCAAACATTTCTTGATTGCTACATTGGTGGAGCTATGTGACCATAGGTGTTTCAATTAGAGAGTTTAGTGGTAAAAACTACTCAATGCTCATAATAGTCTTTGCATAAAACCCACGGTTCTCAGAACCGTGGGTTCCAAGTACCGTACAGTGAAACGGTTCATGTAATTTATAAATTAATTTTTTTATGCTCTTTAGTGCCTAAAACCCCAAAAAAATCAATTAATTAATTATTTATTACGGTTCTTCACGGTTCTTGGAACCACACTTTGTGAACCGTGCAGTTCACTGTATGGTTCCAAGAACCGTGGTGAACCTTTGTCAATGTTACATGAATTGCAGTTTGAACCATGACCGGGTTTCGATTGGGAACAAAAAACATTAGGGCATATTTTCTGTTGATTTTTTTGTTCTAAGTTTTTACTAAAACTTTGATCCGTTTTAGATATGACCTTTACCAAGTCAATGTGCAAAGTGCAAACCTCTATTATATTTGATACAAAAATCTAATTTGGTTCGAATGGAACCTTCACACGATCAACATGGAGGCGAAAGAGCTCTCCTATATCTAATCCATGCAAATTATCCTAGTATGTACAAGGGCACTTTTAGAGGTGTGTGATGGCCTATTGTGTTTGAGGGCCGGGGGCCCAAATTAGGGGTAGGTGTATAAGTGTGACCCTTGATGTGTTTTGCTATGAGGTAACGACTATGTAGTACCATGCTATAAAACAAATATCGAAGAGCTCTTCTATATTCTTAAGTTGTAGCATTGAGCAGTGAAGCCATTGATCTGATTTGAAGATTCGATTGCAAGGTTTCTTATCGTTACTAATTAGGTGCCTATAAGTTACAACCATGTTTCAGAATGATTTTAAAGACCTCTTTTTATTTTAGTCTTCATAACATTGAGCATTGAAGCCATTGACACTCGACATCTGTGATTCAAGAATCAATCATAGTTGCACAGAATCGCGATTCTGGGATTTGGCGTTTCAGAAATTGCGTTTCTGAGAAACGCGATTCTACTCTCAGAATCGCATTAAAAAAAAATCAATATTTATAAAATTTCCAGCACCTCTTCACGGCCAGAATCGCGCCAGCCATGGAGGAGGTAAATTTTTTTGTTTTGAGCTGTAGGCGTCGGATCTTGGCGTGTGGATAGTCGACAGGCATCTACTCGGCGATACGGAGGTGGTGTGCACGGTGCTAGGGGGATCTGAGCTTCGCGCAGATCGAAACGATCAGTTTTCGATTTTTGGTAAACGTAGGCCTGTTTTTTTGGTAAGTGTTGACATTGAGCTGTAGGCAACCAAATCAAGCGTAGTTTGGCTCTAGACCACCTTTCTTCATGCCCACGGTGATTCCTACGGGGTCAGTTTCAACCATTACGGCACGCCTTGCGAGATTTGAACACCACAATCCAAATGCTTGTTTTTTTTTGCCATTTTCAGAAAATGGCTTCTGGGCAACCGATTCAGGTGATGTCTGAGCCTATAATGCATTTCCACATGCCCGCAGAGACTCCTGTGACCTCCGTTCTGCCCGTCTACGTCTGTAGCACAAATTTCAATTTTCTTGCCCTAATTCCATGTTTTTTAGGGTTTAGGGTTAGAGCATCGTGCAAGCATCCGCTAGTAGCGTGGTCTAGGCTGCACTGGACTCTTAGACGCCTGCAAGGACTCCCATGCTAGCGTCAGTCGCCTGTTTTCACTCGCACTGGAATTATTCTGTCCCTCGCCGCCCTGTCTCGTGTGTTTTCTGGCACTTGCTATGATCTTGCTAGAATCATTGTGACGTGTGCTCGGATGTGTTCAACTCTGTTTTAGGCTGCTAATGTTTTTCAATGCAGTGTGTTTTCTTCTACTGAATGGTTGTTTGCTTGTTTTTGTTCGCAGGTTTGATCTCGTGTGGACACGATGCCGGTGC
This sequence comes from Diphasiastrum complanatum, assembly GCA_029204225.1. Lineage (NCBI taxonomy): Eukaryota > Viridiplantae > Streptophyta > Lycopodiopsida > Lycopodiales > Lycopodiaceae > Diphasiastrum > Diphasiastrum complanatum. Next base: position 11,883 of record MU836434.1, on the reverse strand, counting down.
AGGGCCAAGGCCTTTGGGGCGAGGTTGAGCTTACTGAGGGGGATGTGGCTACACATCATGGCTCGGGAGTCAGTAGATGGAGATGCTTGCATTGTGGTGGTCTCTTCACAGGATCACTTACCAGGGTTAGGGCTCACTTACTGAGGGTCAGAGGGCGGGGTGGGCGGGCATTGGGCATATCTGATTGCCCCAGGATTTCCGATGAGGAGAGAGAGGTGTTGTCTATTATGTATGGGCACGGTGCTGCATCACAGGTTTCTGGACAGGGACAGGGACAGGGACAGGGACAGGGACAGGGACATGGACAGGGGGCAGGAGCAGCTGCAGGTTCACAGGCAAGGGTCACAGGTATGCAGGCACGGCCTACTACGGGTGCAGAGCCTAGTACAGCACGTTCTGGGCAGGGTTTAGGTGCAGTGCATGGTCCAGGCGGGGCCACTCCAGTTCCACCCACAACAGCAAGGCTTACTTCAGAGGGGAGAGCGTCACATGAGTAGGTTGGATTAGCAGCAGCGGGTCCTTCTTGTCCCTCCTCTTCTTCGGCGGCAGATGCAACACATGGTTCGACAGGTCCTCCCAGAGAGAGTGATACACCCACAGATCAGCCATCCGGTTTGCATGTTAGACCACGAGCGCCATGTGCCCAGCAGAGAGAGGTTAGGCCTAGACAGCAGACCCTTGATCGATGCGGGTGGCAGAGAGAGCAGCATGCCCAGTGCACTCGACTTGCTGGCCAATTCTTTTACGAGTGCGGCATTTCCTTTGCTGTTGTTGACACTTGGGTGTTTAGAGAGTTTTGCGCACAGATGGCAGCCGTGGATGCTACATGGATGCCTCCCAAACGAGAGGCATTGCGAGGCAGGATGCTTCGTCAGGAGGAGGAGACCATTTACGCGGGAGCTGAGTTCCATTCGCTCAACTTGGCAGTCGTAAGTACTTTGTTTCCATAAACCCATTGCATGCGTTTAGGGTTGACTCGTGGCGCAATTTTTGCATTTGGCTAATGGGTGTTTTGTGGCAGGTATGGATGCACGATATTGAGTGATGGATGGACCGACATTCGTCGACGATCCGTCATCAATGTCTTGGTTTCTTGCCCGCTTGGCATAGTATTCCTACGTGGCGTGAATGCCACTCGAGGTGGTGACGCCATCACAGCCGATTTCATATGGGAGGTTGTTAGAGATGTTATTGCTGACATTGGGGTGGAGCATGTGGTTCAGGTTGTCACGGACAACACTTCGAACTGCAAGCAGATGGGAGAGATTATGACGAGGGAGCACCCCAGCATTGTGTGGACACCTTGTGCTGCATATTGCATAGACTTGCTCATCCATGACCTGTGTGCACTTCCATGGATCAGAGAGGTATTGGTTTCTCCATTTGCTATGCTATCTTGATTGACGCCTGCTCCATGTTGCTAAACACATCTCAACTACTGTCTAAATTTTTTACTGGATGTCTGTGTTGCAGGTCGCTTCTACGGCCATGCGCCTGGTCACTTTTGTTACCAGGAAGAGGCGTGTGCTAGCCCTATTCCGCACCTTCTCGCACCTAAACCTGAAGAAGCCAGCACCCACACGCTTTGTCTTTTACTTTTTGGTGCTAGAGCGATTAGTATTAGTGAAGGACGCATTGCGGCGGATGGTTTCCAGCGAGTCCTTTCGAGAGTTCATGGACATCCCACATGCGGCGTTTTTCCGGTCCACTGTGTTCGGTGAGCAGTTCTGGACAGATGCTGAGGAGATTAATGGGTTCCTTCTACCCATTTTCAGAGTGCTGCGCCTGGTAGACCATGAGGGGTGCACTCTCGGCCTCATTTACGAGTTCATGGACCGCATCGGCGAGGGGATTCAGACCTCAGCCTTGGTCGAGCACAAGTATGACTCTACAGTGTCTAGTTTGTTGTTTCTCACTCAAGTCTGATTCGTTTCTTTTATGCTATGGCAGCTATGGTTACATGATTATTGTGATTTGCCTGCTGCGGGAGGCGCAAGATCTCACGTATCTGGGAGGCCAGATGGGACTACTTCCACCAACCCATCCACGCCGTAGCCCACATGCACCCCTTGTGGCGCGAGACTCGGAATCGGGACGATTGGGATCTGCATCGGGGATGGGTGGAGTACACGAAGCGCGTATGGCCTGGACCAGGTACGTGTGATAAATTGCTTGGTAGGCTAAGTACTGCAGTAGTGACTGTAGTGTGCTCATTGCTAGTGTGTGAATTCAAGAGGACTTACACGAGCCATGTTTTTTCTTTTGCCAACAGGTCCGATGCTCACTAACATTGCATACCAGCTGCTGATCTTTGAGCACTACCAGTTTCCTTTCGATGGAGAGCAGAGTCGGCGGAGGGAGGATATGTTGAGGCCTGTTTCATGGTGGGGCTACCATGGGCGTGGCACAGGTGACCTGCGACGACTGGCCGAGAGAGTCCTTGCACAGGACTGTTCAGCAGGAGCTTGCGAGCGAAATTGGAGCATCTGGGCCTTGTATCACACGCAGAAGAGGAACAGGTTGTCCATCGAGCAGTGTAGGCGGTTGGTGTTTGTGAACACCAATGGCCGTATGTTGAGGCGCACACAAGGAGGGGGACAGATGCTCGAGGTGAGTCACATCATCACCCCCTGTTTCTTGCTATGCTTTGACGAACCCCGGTGCTTTCGAATTATGCAATGAATTGCTGACAACAATGTATTGTTTTTGGTTGCAGGTGAACCCTGACACTTGCTTGGTGGATTCGGCAGCTGCCGCTCCTCGGGCACCACCCACGCAGGAGGAGATGTATGATGAGATCTATAGAGATCTATATAGACAGGCGCAGGCTGACGCACGGGCTCTACGGCATTCGAGGAGGGCAAACAGGCAGAGGGCTAGGGCTGAGGAGGGGGATGATGAGGGCTTGGAGGGTGGAGAGGAGCTCAGGGCTGACTATCAGGAGGAGGAGTGGGTTGAGGGGGATACGGAGGAGGATGAGGAGATGGGGGCCTGGTTGACTTGGTGGTGGACAAGACCCTGATGCGGAGACAGAGGAGGAGCCAGCCATTCCTACACGTAGGCCTAGGGGGAGACCTAGAGGTTCTGGGAGGAAGGGGCTGAGTTCGCTTTTTGTAGACAGGAGTGGAGCATCACAGGCAACCGTCGGCCAGAGACACAGGGGTGGGGGCAGGCAGAGGGGAGCCAGAGGAGGGGAGAGAGGCAGAGGCAGAGGTAGAGGCAGGGGGAGGATCCAGAGCCAGAGCACGCAGCAGAGAGTCAGAGCACGTGGCAGAGCCAGGGCCACACCACGGCATATGGCTCCCTCCAGTTCTGATTCATCTATAGACCCTTGGGATTTGCAGTCAGGCACAAATTCAGATGATGGTTCTTACCATGACTCTGACGAGCCTTAGTTGTGTAGTTTTCATTATGTTCGTGGAACATCATTGTACTCCATTTTGGTGCCATGTGGCCCGATATTATATATTACGATGATCCTATTAATGCACCTAAACTAGACCATCCTGCACCCGAAACATTCGGCAAAATACACAGTAATTATGCTCTTAATTAGAGCTTTCACCTGATACCCATATTGCACAAAAAAAAACCAAAAAAAAAAAATTAAAAAAAATGTTTCTGAAAAAAAATTCCATATTTCCGAACTGCGTTTCAGAAACGCAGTGCAACTATGGAATCAATAGTCAGTCTTTGGGTGTTAGAATATGTTAATGGATATGCTATGTTAATAAAAAACTTGTAGGTTACTTTGGCCCAAAAAGTCGAGATATGTGTAACCATCGGTTATTTCTCTATTGGCCAAGTTAAGTTAGTATTGGGCCCCCATGTAGAAACTCTTGGGTCCAAATAGCCTTGTTATTAAAAGACCCTAACTTAGACTTAATAACAATTGGTGAAGTTAGGTTAGACCTAATGAACACATGCAAGTATAGAGCCATTCTTTCTGGAGTGCCACGAGTCTCTAAGGAGGGCGACCAGCCATCTCCTCCATGTTGAATGCTTTGCTGTTTGGTTTATGATTTTTTACATGGTATCAAAGTTTTTTTGGAATCTGGATGCTTGCTACCCAGCGCCCATCTACATGGTATCTCTTGTTAGAAAACCAACTTGATCATAGAAATAACCCAAGACAAGATTCCTATTGTTGTTAGACAATAGCCTAACACATGAGAGAGAACACAAGTGATGGAAACTCCCATGGACCAAGCACATTAAGATACACTATCATTATGTGCGAGAGAAACTTCATGAGGGAGATATTGATCTCGAATATTGTCCCACGACGGATAATGTTGCGGTTTCACAAAGACAAATTTGAAGCCTCTTGCAAAGCTTTAAATTTGATATCAAGTGCTGATTTTGTAACATAGTGTTAATATTTCTTTTTTCACATTTCCATCAAAGGAGGGTGTTAGAATATGTTAATGGATATGCCATGTTCATAAAAAGCTTGTAGGTTACTTTGACCCAAAAGGTCGAGATATGTGGAACCATTGGTTATTTCTCTATTGGCCAAGTTAAGTTGGTATTGGGCCCCCATGTAGAAACTCTTGGGTCCAAATGGCCTTGACCCTAACTTAGAGCCAGGGGCTTGCTGGTATTATTAAATAGCTTGTTGGTGAAGTTAGGTTAGACCTAATGAAGCTTGTAGAAGAATTTAGGTTATTGGACATTGCCCTAATGTTGGGTCTGCTATAAATGTATGTCACTTCTTCATTATTCAGGTATGCAAGTATAGAGCCATTCTTGGAGTGCCACGAGTCTCTAAGGAGGGCGACCATCCATCTCCTCCTTCATGTGTGTTTGAGATTCGTTATGTTGAATGCTTTGCTGTTTGGTTTATGATTTCCTACATTGGGGGGCGGCAAATAATCGATGTCCTAGATCTTGGAAAGGTCCATGGAAGGACCATTGACAGAATTGATATGACCAAGCCATATCTATGATTTGTGTAAAACTGTATTCACTATTTTTAGGTTTTCAATAGTGTTATTGGCCCTATATATTTTGTTACCCATGAGTCTATCAAATATGTCCATTTTTTGGGATGGGAAATTGATGTTCAACAATGCTCTTATTGTCAGAATTTGTCATACAAATTTTAGATGGAGTTTAACTAGTCCCACTAGCACTCACAAATCAAGCATAGAGATTAAAGAGATCATAGATTGTAGAAGAATTGAGCAAAGCTTACACACACTGGAATGAAATTGTGGTGAGGCGCCAACCTACATATATAGTTTTTCTAATCTATGTGAAAAGCTGAAAGCATAAAGCAAATAGCAAAAGACAAAAAGCTAATTGCTAATATTACTACCTATATTGGGTAAAGACCCAAGATGTATTCCTAAGCAGTAAAAGAAGTCGTAATCTAGTAATAGTGCGCCCACCTACATACCTGAGTAATGACAAATGACTTACTATAAATAGGTCCGTATAATAGCACGCAGGCATGGCCAATCTAACACTAAGGGGTATCAAATAAACATTAATTCCTAACACTCTCCCTTACTGTTTACTTTGTTATCTATTACTCCTAGAAGTTCTCTAAACTTCTAAAAGTTTTCTTTGCCAAGTCCTTTGGTAAATGTTAGATTTTATAAATGGAAATGATGTATTACCGTAGGTTACTTTGACCCAAAAGGTTGAGAGTTTTGTAACCATGGTCATTTATTATATTAGGCCTACTAAACTTAGAGTTAGCTAAGTTAGTATGAAATCAACTTGTTAGGGACTCGTGGGTCCACTAGGCCTAATAGTGACATTAAGTACCCCAACTTGACATATTGGAGGTACCTTGTTCTTTCTATGTAACTTATAGAAAGTTGGATAGTCAATAGTCAAGTAGTTGGATAGCCAATAGTTATGAAGTTAGATAGTCATCTTGGACTATCTATATGTGTGCATCCCATTTGTATGAGATACTTTTGTAAACAATACTGACTATTCTCCTTGGCTGTCCACGAGTTTCTACAACAGGGTTTTTAGCCATCTCTCTCTTTCTTTTGAGAATGCTTTGTGTGATTGATTAGTTAAGATTCTGGATCCTTAGGTTTCTATTTCCTACATGGTATCAGAGCCTTTAGGTGATCAGATTGCTTGCAGGAGGGTGCCCAATAGGGAGCTATCTGCTTCCCCTTTTGGTAGCAGAAAATCATCAAGCGCTGATTTTTGCAGGAGAAGAATCTGTTCATCTTCTTATAACATTTTTGCAGGAAATTGCAGGGCACCTTCACCTATTTGAGAGCTAGCAGTAGGGAGCCCATGCTCAAACCAATTGCATGTGATTTTGACTCAATTACATGCTGAAATTTTCAGATTTACTTATTTGTAGGAGGACACCCATTTACAAATGAAGATACATGTGTTTTGGACACATTTCTTGCTGAAATTTCCCTGTTGGTGAGCTTGGAGTAGGGGCGTTACCATCAGCTCTATATGGACATAGTGTGCACTCTTTTTAGCCACAAATTTCTGGTTTTGGTTTTGGCTTCATTTGAAGTCTACCTATTTGTGAGCATTCTGTTTTTTGTGCAAAAATCAGCCACCTATTTCATGACTTGTTGAGCAAATTGCATGTTGAGTATTGTAATCTATTGTGCTTATAATCTTAGCTTTGAGGTTGTTGCCCTTTGAGTAGATTTTGTCTTGGAAAGTCTATTTCCTATCTACTACAAGCTGATTTTTATGTTATGGGTAAAGAATTGGAGTCTATTGGTTCTTTATTTAACGAAGATAGGCTGGATGGCACAAACTATTCTTTGTGGTGCTACATGATTAAGAACCTTCTTATTGCAAAAGGTTCATGGGAAGTAGTTAATGGTGACGAGAGAGGCCGCCTACCTTGGCACCTACTACACCAACTAGAGCAACTACTTCATCATTAACGGTTGTGTCTTCCGATGAGCAAAATAAGTATGATCGACGAGATGCACAAGCACATTCCATCATTGCATTATCAGTGAAGAGATCTATCCTTCCTCATATTAGATCATGCAAGACTTCCAAAAGTGCTTGAGAGACTCTTGCCAAGATGTTTCAAAAATGGTATATCTTCGAAATCAACTTTCTATTTTAAAGATGCAAGAAGGTGATTTGCTTACAAACCACTTGATGAAGATCAAGGATCTTCGAGAGGAGCTTCTTAGTATTGATGAGGTGATTGAGAAATCACAATTTGTATCTATTACTTCCGACTTTCTTCCTAATTCTTACCTTCCATTTGTGTCAGCACTTAGGGGACAACAAATCTCCTTCGACAAACTTGTTGGCTTACTTCTTCAAGAAGAGCAAACAAGGATCAACTTTGGTGAACAAGAAGATCAAGCTTTCTTTGTAAAAGGCAATATTATTTTTCTTAATTTTTTTAATATTTTTTCCTAATATTCTTTAATGTTGTACCTGCCCCAAAAAAGCCAAATGATATTGTTTTAGCTTTAAATTTACTCTGAAATGGACTGCTTTCGTCAACAGCTTCAAGCTGATACCCATATTGCCCACTAAAATACAATAATATATATATATATTTATATATCAGACATGAGGGTCCGGGCCGAAGTGCCCATTGTAATAGATCCTAACACCACAGTAGGGCAAACACTAACTGATCCACCCAACCTTGCCTACTCCCTGATATCGAGTAAGCCCCTCCTAGCCCAGTGTGAGGACTGGTAGCATGCTACTGCCAAGTGTCGGCCACGTGGCACTGACGTGGCCGACTGCACGTCGGGACCCAACTGGGGGCCCTATCCTGCTGACAGGGTCCCCAGGCTGTGTTAGGCCCGCCATGGCTATAGACCGTGCTGGGGCACACTACTCACACTGTCTTGCCCTGTTGGTCATGTACGCTGGACACGACCCTGACTGTGGTATCTGACCTATCTGTGTTCTCTAGGGTTCGGCACTTGTTACGAGCTCGTAACACTCCCTCCCCCTTAAGAACCGTCTTGGTCCTCTAAGACAAAGTCTGGAAAAATCTTGTGAAGGACGCTGCCTCTTTCCCAAGTGGCATTCTCAACAGGCTGATCATTCCACTTAACCAGATATTCTCGGTATAGAGTATGACGAGTCTGCGTCTCTCTACTATCAAGAATCTCCTCTGGTTCATGTGGAGGTTGTTGAGGATCCAATGGGAGAACTAGAATACTGTCCCCTACCAGATTGTCTGATCTGGTTAAGGCTTTTCGTAACTGACTTACATGAAAGACTGGAAAAACCTTACTGCTGTGTGGGAGTTCTAGTTCATAGGTGACCTCGCCTAGTCTCCTACTGATGGTAAAGGGACCACAATACCTTGGAGACAACTTAGCACACACTCCTGATTTGAGGGTTTTAGAGTCAACTGGGACTCTCAAGTAGACTTTCTCACCAGTGGAGAGCTGCACATCCTGTCTGTGTGGATCTGCATAATGCCTGGCTCGATCCTGGGACTGTCTAATGCTACGCTTAGCATGTTCTATCATCTGGTTTAGGTCCTCTAAAAAGTTTCTGGCTGCTTCAACTTTTTCTTGTTTAAACCCTACAGCTGTGGGTGAGCGTGGCTGAAAACCGTACATCAGCATAAATGGGCTGTATCCCGTAGCTGAATGTTTGGTACTGTTGTAAGCAAACTCTAATATCGAGAGATACTCCTCCCAATTAGTCTGCTTCTTGCTGACGTATGCACGAAGCATATCCTCCAGCACTTGATTTACCCTTTCTGTTTGACCGTCCGTCTGTGGATGGTCGGTGGTACTCATATTAAGTTTAGTATGCAGATGATGGAATACTGCCCTCCAAAAATTTCCAGTAAACTTACTATCCCGGTCGCTGACTATGCCGGAAGGTAGACCGTACAATTTAAATAGCCCGTCTACAAACAACCTCGCTAACTTTGGAGCTCTAACGGTTGTTTTGGTCGGAATAAAATGAGCCATTTTGGTTAGACGGTCAACTGTGACCCATATAGCGTCATTACCCTTTTGGGTTTTAGGCAGGCCTACTATAAAATCCATGGAGATACTCTCCCATTTGCCAGCTGGTATTTCTAAGGGATGCAACAACCCTCCTGCCTTTGAACGCTCTGCTTTATTTACTTGACATTTCTGGCAACTGGTTACATACCGGTGGACGTCCTTTTTCATACTGGGCCAGAAAAATTGCCTACAAAGAAGCTCATAGGTCTTCTGTATGCCTGGGTGTCCCGCGCTAGGATTGTCATGACATTCATATAGGACCTGCTGCCTATAATCCTCTGAATTGGGGACACATACTCTATCTCTATAGAGCAAGTACTCATCCTGAATGGAATACTGTTTCCATTTGAATCCTTGAGTCAACTGACCCTCAACCACTGGGGTTTGCTTGGGTAATACAGGCTCAGAATCCTCAACGTCATCTAACGACGTATACTTGGACTCATCATCATCCTTAACGAAAGCTGCCGTATTCTTGGATGAACTGGCACCAGCCCCGGGAACTGGTTCTGGAGTCTGTAACTGTCTGTTCTGGACTGAGTTCCAGATAATAGAGAAGAATGCATCATGCTGGCATTTCCCTCTCAAGGACTCGAGTAACTCATTACGAATCTAAGTAAAACTCAGCTCGTTTATCATAGGCATTCTGCTAAGGGCATCTGCTACTGTATTGAATTTTCCACGCCTATATCTGATAGACATGTCAAACTCTTGCATCAACTCTGCCCAACGAGCTTTCCGACCTCTAAGCTCAGGTTGATTGCAAAGGTATCTGAGACTCTCATGGTCTGTCAGGACCTCAAAGTTGGCACCATACAAATAATGCCTCCAAGTCTTAAGGGCATGGACTATAGAAAAGAGTTCCTTTTCATAGGCACTGTACCTAGTCTGAGCTGGCTCGAGTTTTTTACTCTCGAACGCAACTGGTCGTCCACCCTTTGTTAGCACAGCACCTACTGCAAAGTCGCTAGCATCTGTTTCGACCACAAATGGCTGATTGGGGTCGACGACTTTTAAAACTGGTGCTGTAGCTAAGGCTGTTTTGAGAGCATCAAAGCTCTCCTGTTGTGCGGACTCCCAAATGAACTCCTTTCCCTTCCCCTTAAGGAGATTTGTCATAGGGACTGCTATCTGAGCATATTCCTTGACAAATCGTCTGTAATATCCCGCCAGACCAAGAAAGATTTGAAGTTCCAAAATATTTTGAGGTCTCAGCCAACTGAGTATGGCTTTAACCTTATTTGGGTACATCTTAATCCCATCTGAAGAGATAATGTGACCCAAATATGCTACTTCTTCAATGAAGAATTCACACTTGGATTGTTTAGCATAAAGCTTATGCTTTCTGAGCAGTCGAAACACCTTTCTGAGGTGTTTTAGGTGCTTCTTCCTCGTTTTGCTGTAGACGAGGATGTCATCTAAAAATACGACTACAAACTTACCCAAGTATGGTCTGAGGACACTGTTCATCAAGGTCATAAAGGTAGCTGGAGCATTTCTGAGCCCAAATGGCATCACTTTAAACTCATAATGACCGTGACGAGTCCTAAAAGCTGTTTTCGAGACATCTTCCGCTTTTATACGGACTTGATGATATCCCAATCTAAGGTCTATTTTGCTGAAAAACTTAGCCCCGTCGAGTTGATCAAACAACTCGTTTGCCCGAGGCATAGGGTATTTATTCTTGATTGTGACTTTATTAAAGGCTCTGTAATCTACGCAAAGACGCATAGACCCCTCTTTCTTTTTCACCAATAGGACTGGTGAGGCCCATGGTGAACTACTGGTCTGAATTTGGCCTTTCCCAAGATAGTCTGTTAACTGCCTAGTTATTTCTTCATCCTCTGTTCGGCTGACCCGATACGGAGGTTTAGAAATAGGTGCTGTACCTGGTACTAGGTTTATTACATGATCTACCTCTCTGCTAGGTGGTAAACCATGTGGCAAATCTTCAGGAAAAACATCTTTAAATTTAGACAATAAAGTTTCTAATTTACTGATTTTTTGCTGAATAGAACTGGAAATAGAAACTTCAGGAATAAACTGAAAGTCACATAAGAATACCTGATGGTCTTCGTCTCCGATTAGCTGACAGAGTTCTGAACTGCAGACCATATGGCTGTTGGGAACATCATGCTCCCCATGCAACTGGATCTCTCGGCCTTTATGCTGAAAGCTGAGGGTGTTCTCCTGATAGTTTCTGTGGAGGGAAGGTCCTAAACTGTAGAGCCAATCTCTCCCAAGAACAATGTCTGTTCGATCCAGGTGCATTATCTGAAAGTTTATTTCATCTTGGTACCCCTGAATACCAAGATTTAACTTACTTACCATAGTTTCCCATATTTTTTTATCTTCACCCTTAGCTAATGAAACTATGTACCTATGCTGACTAGGTACTTCTGGTAGTTTAAGCTTTTTAACCAGGGTGTGGTTGATGAAATTATGGGTTGCCCCATCATCAACCATGACTCTTACTGACTGGTTACCAACTTTCCCATGCATACGTACTAGGTCATGCGGCCCAGAGCTGAAGGGTCTCGCTAGCATTGCAGAGGTCAGCTGGCAACAGTGTTCATGATTTTCATGATACACTTTGATCTCGGAAGTTGCCGAGTCACTGGGGAAACATTCAGTCTAAACAAGATGAACTTGTTTTTTATCTTTCTTATCTTTTTTAGTGAAAGGCCCCTTGGGACACTGTTGACTGTGTGTCCCTTGCCCATACACACAAAGCACAAACGTTCTTGTTTGGCTTTCTCAAAATCATCTGGTTTTAAGGGCTGTATGAGTGAAGGGCGTTTCTGAGGAGCTTCACCTTTAAATTTGTCTTCTTTCTTTCTTTTTAAAAATTTCTTTTTTAAATTGAAAGTCTTTCTGAGAAGGCTGCTCAGAAGTGGCTGTTGTCTCGCCCTCTTCCTACCCACTG
>MU836433.1:0-29118 GCA_029204225.1 Diphasiastrum complanatum | reverse complement strand
CACTCAATTTGGAATGTCTATCTTGAAGGAAGCATGGTTGTCTCAAATGTCTAATTGTTCGCTCTTCATGGTTGTCTTTGACACCTACCAAGACATTTCCACCATTCAATCTAAGTAAATGTTGATGTTGTAGTTTTGATAAAGACCTGTAAAGTTCTCTATGTTGGAGCTCTGTTTTCTATTCCGCACCTAATTTATTCGAAAGCACCCCAACAAAGTCCACAGAGCTTAGATTGATATGTAATCACCTCAAACAATCTAGGCATGATCAAATGAAGCTTGGAGATCAATAAAATAGAGAGAGAGAGAGAGAGAGAGAGAGAGAGAGAGAGAGAGAGAGAGAGAGAGAGAGAGAGAGAGAGAGAGGTGTACTTTATCTAATTAGTCTAAGCTCTTGCTGTCAGAGGAGGTCTTAAATCACACCATAACTATAGGGGGATGCGAGTTGCGACTCAGGGTGAGCTCCAACCAAGTCTCGGCTCCTTTGCTAGATGTTGTCCTAGTGTCCCCAGCCTTGGCATGCCAGCACTTTGGAGACTAGAATCAGTCACACACTTGAAATGTAATCTTCTAATACTCACTAATGAATTGGGATTTTTTTCAAATTGACTATGATTACCTTCTAGGTTTATGTGTTCGACAAAAGTGCCAGTTGTAAGGCCACTTCAAATCTTTTTTGTCTGGCACCTAATATGAGGGTCACATTCTAGGATGCCAACGATATGTCGTCGGAACCATTTGGGTTGAGATACCAACGATATGTTATCAAGACCATTCGGTCCGGACACTAGTTATCTTCAAGCGTGAATGTGAACCTTGTTAAGCTCTTGGAGAACGGCCTCCAACTTGTTGATTGAGTTTGATGACTTGCTTGGGTGGAAGTTACATGTTTTTGGCTGCTAGTCTGACATGGCGCTAGGTTCGCTTCTAGCTCTTGTGACGAAGCTTTGAGTTGGTGTGCAATGTGTTGCCTAAAGATGTAAGCACAAGTGTGCTTATGGTTGGGGTGGTCGATAGAATGAGGTACTTGATGTGACAAGGTGCTACCCTCTAGGTGTAAGCATGGTCAGTTCTTGCGGTTTGGGCCTGGCGTTGCCTACACGTAGGAGAGATAAAGCAAAGTGCTTCCTAGTTAGGTGAAAGCACGGTTTGTGTCTTGTGGAGTGCAGGGTGAGACATTCGAACTATACGGTTAATCGTTGATACATAGATGTTGTTCTAATTTGGGTGTAAAGAACAGGTGGTTAGCTGTCGATGTGCGATGGCTATCGATTGTTCAACTATAAGGGTTGTCAACTAGAATGGTGGGGCATGACTAAGGCAATGTGTTGCTTGATGATGAGGTCCTCGACAAAGCTATCTCAAGGGGGGACCTTGTCATTGTTACCTATTAGTAAACTTGTCTAAATGTCTTGTTTGTATGTATCCATGCTTAGTCTTAGTACTTGTGCTCTACTTGGTATGCATGATTGCTTGTGATATAAGGAGTTTGTTAAGCTCGAGAAGGAACCAGTTTTTTGGAGGCTGATATCATCAAACAAGAGGATTACAACAATCAGTGGGCAAATTTCCACAAGTAGGCTGGTGAACTTTATTGTTGTTGTTAACAAGTTATTGTTACGAAGAGAGAAATTTGTCATGGAATCTCAGGCCATGGCTGTTGGCTCTCATCCTACATTTGGTTGAGCTGTCAATTATGGTTTGGACTTCAACATCATTTTTGTGGATCAGCAATGACGAGACACAATGAATACGTTGACTTGTGTTAAGAGTAAAGTAGTTAACCAATAAAGGAATTGTGAAAGTTAACATGGTGACAAAAAAGAAATGACATGGAGACCCATTTTTTATAATTTTATAATTTTTTTTTAGATGCCTATATTCAAAATACTTTGCAAATTTTATATTATCATGCTAAAAAATATCATCTTTTGTTAAAAACTAAAATCATACTAAAAAATTAGATATATAATTTTAACCATATATACAATTTTGCACATATTTTAAATTAATGAAATAAAAAACAAAATCATTAAATATATAAAAATACTAAAAATCAACAGAAAAAATTTATTCTACTTATTTGAAAAATGATCTAGTAATAGATATTTTAAAATATTATAATTTCTTTGTTTGTTTTTTTTTTTCTAGATATTTTGATTTTTTAAAATAATAATTTGTAGAAATTTAAAAGATTTTTGTAATTTCGGTCTATAAAATATAAACACTTATTTAAAAAAAAAAACTACTTAAATAGGTATCTAAAACTACACGGCTTTTGAAAATATTTAAATTTTTAAAAAAGAATCTTATTCTTAGTATCATCATAATTAAGAACTTGAAATTCTATTATTAAATTTCAATATTTTAAAAGTTAAAAAATATAACCGATTTTAAAAACATTCATTAGATGCTTTGCAAATTTTATATTATCATGTTAAAAAATATCATCTTTTGTTAAAAACTAAAATCAACAAAAAAAATTATTTTATTTATTTGAAAGATGATCTAGTAACAAATACTTTAAAATATTAAAACTTCTTTGTTTGAAATTTTTTTTTATGAATGTAATATAAATTCAAATTAATATTTGCTAGAAATTTTATTTTCTTTAAAATAATATTTTGTAGAGATTTTAGAAGATTTTTGTAATTTTGGTCTATAAAATTATAAACATCTAAGACTACACAACTTTTGAAAATATCTAAAAAAAAAATTAAAAAATCTTATTCTTAGTATCATTATAATTAAGCACTTGAAATTTTATTACTAAATTTTATTATTTTAAAAGTTGAAAAATAATATTCATTTATTTTTTGAGAATATCATTTCAGAACAATTTTCAAAATGGTATTGTCATTCCATAACAACATTCATAAGCATTTACTAAAATATTAATTTATCTTAAAGAGTAACATTCAACATAAATTGTAAAATATTTCAAGTAATAAATAATATTAAAAAGTATAAATAAATTCAAAAACTTTACGACAAAAGTTTCAAATTCATATATAATTTTCAAAATCATAAAGTAGTCATGTACACTACTTTTAAACATCATCAAGGTCATTGACATCTTTGGGCTTTTCTGGAGGAGCCTTAATAGAGACAATGACAACCTCTTGCACAGTATATTGTAGTCTTGAATTAGGACATCTGCAAAGTTCCATGTGTCACCCACTTTCCCACTAGCAAGAGGTTGTCGTTTCTTCGACAATGAAATTACAGAGCCTCAATTTATTCATCTGGCAAGATTGATAGAGATTTCATTCGTTTTTACAAATCTACTAAGTTAGAATCTAAATTTGCAGCAGCCAGCAACATGTCTGCCTTTTTTAGTAGCGTATGCGCTGGTAGTGCCGCCATCGCTAAACAAATCTAAAACTTGTCTACTAGGTGTGAAAAAATTTCAATAAGATGATTACTTAATTATTGTGGCTTTTGATAGAGACAAACTACTAAACCCATCATCGGATTTTTGAATTTTTTTTGTTACTACTGGAAATTAGAACAAGTTCTCAAAGCTAGTCAATCCAGCGGTGTTGTGGTACAGCATTGATCGTTTGCCATATAGTGAATAATAACCAATGGTTATGTATTCAATCTCATTACAAAGCCGCACACCACTAGAATTGCGAACATTGGGTTGGTACCTACAAAAAAAAAAGTAAATTATTATTTTAAACAATGATCTATGCTATGCATAGAATATATAAAAATTAATACAAATAAAGTTAAGTTTTTAAAAAGTTAAAAACGTACCAAACAACATTTTCAATCCTAGCACTACAAAAAGTTAAAAGAGCTTTTTGCACTGAAGCCAACTACCAACGTGAATAGATTATTACAACTCTCCAAATAGGAGAAGTTATAATTTCAAAAAATCTCTACATTACACTATGGATTTCAGTGTATTTAATGGAAAATCATCATTTAGAGATTCTCTCATTTGACATCCGTAGGAGATGTTTGTTATGCAAAGAGTGTAGAGTCTTTTTTTTTTTTTTTTAAATTTGAAATCTCTCGACAATGTAGAAACATGGTTGATCATCAACACATTTCGAGAGGTATGTCTCTGTCGAATCCTCCTCGACAACAGTCTCACCCTGTGCTAATCTTATCTTTCTCTGTCTTTTTCTTTTTGCCTTTTTTATGTCGTTTAAATTGCTTTGGAACGACTTTGTTTTTTTTTTTTTTTTTGTCTTCAACAGACTGAAAGAAGAAAGACTATGCTTAGCATAGGATGTACAAAACAAATAATCAAAATTTTTTAATGTTAAAACATAGGATGTACATAATTAATAATTAATAAATTAAATCTATGCTAAGATTTAGCCCAGAAAATATAACTATACTTAGCATAAGAAACTTCTTGTTTTTATTAATAAAAGATGAGAAAACCCATCAGAGTACAAAGGAATGCATGTTGAAAGCGTAAAAGCCATTAAGGCGAATTGAGATACTGTACAACTAACAAAGCAACAATCTCACAAAGTATCTACATAAAGCCTACTGCTTGGTGTAAGTCGCTAGTTAAGACAATTGGAAGTTTAGGTAGTGCAGAAAGTTGTGAGAAGAGCCGTTCCTACAACTACAACACGTCGAAGTATTGCAAGTGCCTGAGTGCATTGTAAAGTCATAGAAACTCGTTGACGATAATAAGCCGTAATGATAGATAAAGGTGAGGCACCACGTCCTTGGAGTTTCGCTGCAAAAGCTGCACACGATGATAGAAATCATCGAATTTCTTATACAGGCACCCATAAGTTTTCAAAACAAAAGAATTAAAGTCTTCTCCAGGAGTGCGATGTGAATAATCTCGCTCTTTATCTAGAGCTGCATGAGAAGCAGCGGCACCCTGAGTAGTTGAAGCACGACGAAGGAGGTCAGTCCGCAAAGGATCAGCAACAACAACATCTCCAAGCGTGCGAATCCCCTTGCGCGAAAGAACAAGATCAACTCGACGCCAAGGCGACTGTGAATCAGACACAGGCAAGATGTGGGTCTACTCCTGGACAACATGAAAGCCGCACTCATGTGCAATATGCCAATACAAATGGAATCATGAGTCGCAATGCGCTCTCCAGAAGGGCAACACATGAGTGCCAATAGGATCAACAGGGTGACCATAGAAACATTTTGTCAAACCAGCCAGCACTGGATGAGGGAGACCCAACTAACCACGAAGAGCGGTGAGAAACAACTCTGAAAGAAAGGCCACAAGTGTGGAACAACAGGGCGCGCAACAAGCCAAGCACGAGCACCCGGGCCTTGCACAAGACCAGAAGACGAGCCCGAGTCTCATCGGAAGGTGAATCACTGAGAAGCTGAGTGAAGCATGTGAGTGGAAGCGCTCCAAAGATACTTTTAAAAATGAGAACGTTGATGGATAAGCAAAGTCTCAAAGGGAGGCAAAGAAGCTCGCACAGGTGGAGGGATGAGATCCTTGGCACGCATGAAGATGTTGTTGAAAGGAAGAAGAATGCCTGTCTTTACATGAGCTACTGAATTAAGAAGAATGGGCTTGTTGTCCTGCTGAAACCGAGAGATAAGTGTAGAGGCAAACAAGGGCTGGCCCAATTTTCCCATAAAGCAGTTGGAGCAATAGAAGCTGTGCAAGAAAGATCCAACACCTCCAGACGAAACGAGAAGAGAGGACTTGTCGCTTAACAAATGACCCATTGAGAATACGAAAAGGATTCTGAACCATCAAGCGACCCAGAATATCTGATAAAGTATTATCAAAATCCTGTAGCAAAGCCCAAAACATCAGGAGAGGGTGGAACACACCGTTAGAATGATAAACTTGGTCGTTGAGCGAAGCATTGAGTGAGAATCCCTAGAGCAACTTGAGCATTGCCAAGCTTTGGTAGCAAATCAGTGTGACGAAGATGGGCGCCCCCCAAAGTGTCCCGCAAAGAAAAAGCCCACAAAATCTGAGAAACCCTATAGGAATACCAAGTGCTCCGAATCCCATCAACTGGAGTATTGAAACATGAGCTCAAGAAGGAGGCCCTGAGGACGACCAAGCAACGCACTTAGAGGGATTGACAGCGAGGCCCCAAAGGCAAAGTTGCTGAGAGAAATGTAGGAAAGGCCGGAAAGACGTCCTTAGCAGGTTCCACAATATGCATGTCATCGGCAATAGAGAGAACAAACAAGAAAGAAAAGTAGCAGAAGAAGCACACAATGCCCGAAAGTGCGCCAAAGCAAAAAAGAACACCACCCAAGGGATCACCTTGTCTGATACCATCAGCAGACGAGATAACCGAAACATCACTTGAGCAAGAAGCATGACTAAAATATAGAGGCGCATCCATGGAATAAAAAGAGCGAAACAAATGGGATGAGCTGAGCGAGAGAGGACCGTGAGTCCGCCATGAAGTTCTTGGAAAATGGCCCCTCGAGAAACAGAATTGAAAGCATTTTTAACATCCACTTGAAGGACAACCCAATCTGGATGAAGATCCAAGGTAGCACGCAAAGCATGTACGACTGTCTCGCAACCGCCAGGAGTAGCACAACCAAACTGATGAGGAAACAGGTGGTCATGAAAACTGTCACGAGCTGAAAACCAAGAGCCCTAGAAAACCAATCTGTATAAAACCTCACCAACAGCAATGGGACGCACTCCAACCGCCAGGCTTATCCAAGGCTATCAAACGAGCAGCACCAAGAATACAAGCAATAGAAAGAGGAATACGGCCACATGGTACGGAAGAGCAAACTTGAAAGAGCAAACCAAATCCGCTAGCAAAGTCCTTCAGGAGAAAAATAGTCACAAAGATACTCGAAAACCATACCAGAAGGACCCCAGTTGATAGATGAGGGCTGCGTAGAAAAGGATTAAGAAAATGAGATTCTGAGGGCTACAAATCAAAATCAGGTTCAAAGTCCTCAACAAAAGAGGGAAGGGAGTCATTTGCCGGTGGATGAAGAAGCTCCAAAGCCTGAAGGGTGGCAGCAGAAGGAGTAGTTGGACTTGTAGGAGCTAGAGCACGAGCTAGAGCACGAGCCTGCACGAGAATTCGCACCCACTTGTCTAAGTAAAACACAGTGATGCAACCGACGATGAACAAGGGGTATAGAAACACCATCCGAAGTTGAATCCCACTGAGTAGCAAGCGCATGACAACGAAGGATATGCTTCTTCTTGCAGATTTTTCCAATCTCCCGACATAAAGCCGACGAATCCTGTTGCGAGTATCCTATGACCAGCATCACCACCTCCGAGGAGGCAGAGGCAAGCCACCAAAGAGGAAAAAGCAAAAAGGCGTGCCAAGCTGCAATATCAGAAGGGGTTGGAAGCCCAGAAGAGACAAAGGTAACAACAAAGCTCTCTGGACGTCTAAGCGCAAGGCAAAGAGAATGTGTGCTTAAGATGAGGATGAGGAAAATCCAAGTGAAAAGCGGTCAAAATATCAAGGAGCGAATCCAGGTCGAAAGCCGCGTTAGGTGGCGAAGTGGGAGTAGGATGAGGTGCAAGGTCGACATTGGTTAATGCGAGCTGTTGACGAAAAGCAGAGCAAGCATTATGATGGCGAGAAAGATTGGCACCTTGCACATAAAGGCGACCACAACCTGCACATGGAACGTGTGGGGCAAGAAGAGGAAGAAGGAGAAAGCTGAGAAACTGAAAGAGAGGAAGAAAGCTTGTGGCGAAGATGGGACGGACAGTATGGCACCACCAGGCCAGAGGAAACAAGCAAGGAATCCGCAACATCACAGTGGGCTTCACGATGTGCGCATGGAAGGGGAAGCACTAGAAGGATGCTCTGAAGGAAAAGCAGGTCTCTTTTCTTCACGTCGAACAAGAGGATTGAAATCCGGGAGTTGCAAAGGATGAGAAGATTTCTGAGGAACCATATTAACAGGTAAAGATCCAGCCACTGCCTCTGAAGATTCCAAAAATTTGTGTGAAGCTTCCTTGTTGGCCAACAAGGCCCTGCTGGCCATGAAGAGTTAAAAGTTGCTGGAACTTCAAAACTTCTACGAGATATTTGTGTGATTCCCTACTGAAAGTCCAATCACCGAAGCTCTGTAGCTGAGCACAAGCCTTGAGCGCTGCCTTGAAAACGTTGTCCAACAGCTCGCTATAACTCTACTTCTAAATGGGTAAACTTCGGTCAGCCCTTCAAGCTAAGAGTTGATTGTGATAGTCCTATCCAAGTTGACCGCCGTTCTGTAAAAGGAAACTGATAAAAGTGCTGGCATATTCTGACCAAGTTTCGAAGACTCTTGTCTTAAAGACGGAATTGTTGCTAATATCTCCTGAATGAGATCAACACTAGATCGTGCTGCTCCAATTTTTCTTTGGACTTCTTTCCATTGGGGCTGCGACCTGGCCACGTTTAGTGTTTGCAACAGTTTTGTGGGTAGTAACCTACCTATCCGGCTTCGTAACACCAATCTGCCTACGCTGTTTGCAAGCGACCCTACTATGAAAATTTCAACAATTAGTCTTTTGAAATCTTGCTCTCACGCATCTGCCGCAACCTCTTCTTATATCAAGAGTAAACGGCTCAAACAATAACATCTAAAGCCTATGTTGACTGTGCGATTAAACTATTGATTGGGTTTATCCAAACTTCTGTATCTCAAGCTGTCCATTGTCCTACAATCCACTTAAGCTCGTGTTTTGGATGAAATAGGTTGAAACTATATATCACATTCAACCCCCCAGCCTTCACTTTTGCACAGAATCAGCGCTCTGTCCTAGGAGACTCCAGTATATCTAGAACTTACAGTCTGAGTCGGTATTGATCCAATATTTGCACTTGGTTTGTGGAATTGGGAGTGCCCCGAATGCCTTTTAACTCATTGATCTGTCGACCACGATGTTGTTACAGCAGTTCCGATGTGTTCCTTGAGTTTTTCTCGGGGCTGTCATCATCTACAGATTTCTGCATGTTCAATAGTACGCTCCTGCCCACCTCCTTGTTGTAGTTCTTTCATGCTGGCCTCTAACTGAAATTGCTTAGAAGTTATAGATTTCTTGTGTGTAGATATATAGTGTAACGTATATAGGTATGAAGCTGTAGAGCAGACGTTGCACAAAGATGACCTTGTATTAAAATACCAATTTCATTGGTTCAGAACTTTATATAGCGATACTCGCCTCTTTTTAGCTTCAAGTTCTTTCTGATTCAAAATCTAACAGGCTCAAAAAAGTTTGTGTGTCTGTGTTTCGCGATCTATCCCTTTGAATTGACTTCAAGTTTTCTGTGATGAAACCAGCGTCACCCGCTGTTGCATTTAGTAGGTTCTTCCCCAACATACATCAATGGTATATACTATAGCTCAAACTTGCTATCTTCAACAACAGGGATCTGCTCCTTTGTAACAGGAAGAGATTTGAGCTGCATCTTAAACCTTAGGCATATCACAGATTTAAACTCCATAATAGTCGGCTTCGTTTCCCGGGAATGTTTAAAATAAAAAACTAATATATTTCTATTCTAAGCATGAGTATCTCTAAATAATATTAGAAAAGGAGTGAGGGCTTCATTTTTATTGCTCAGAGGATAAAGTCTCAGGCACTCCTCAAAATCTTGATAATTCAACCCTATTACTAGGGCTTCTTGAACTTTTATGAATAATTTATGTCTATATTATAAAAACAAATTAGTTATCAATATCACAAAACAAAAATTAAAAAAAAAAATATGTTAAGAAATGCTATAAAAAAACATAAAAAAAATCTTATCTTTGAAATTCCTTTTCCATTTCAGCAAGGGAGAGATGACCATCAGCAACCCTCAAGAGCACACTAATTCTCAACTCGGAGGAATTTATTTCTTACATATTTTTTCACACAAAAATACCCATCTTTGTTGGTATGGATTTTAATATTTGACTGGTGGCTACAACTTTCTTTTTTTATTTTGAAGCTCCTTGAGCTGGTTGGCCCTTTATTTCAAATTTTTTTCATTTAATTTATCTACAAGAGCCCACACCTGAAAAGTAACATTAAAGAGACAAAATATTAAAAGATTTGCATAATTAGTTTATTAATTTTAAAAATTCTAAAACACACATTCTATACTAAGCATAGCAAAGCAATTATCTGGCCACTACAAAATGCAAGCTGATAAAAATTATCATATTTTGTAAGGCTCTATGTTGGATTTTTAGAATCGAATGGCAGACATGTTTCTTGGGCACAATGTGTGTTAAGCTCCAACTGGTTAATAACTTCAACTTTGGAAACTTTGTGAAAAAATCTAATTCTTTGGTTGACAATCATTTTCATCATGTAGTCTTGATCAATCTTATGGTCCCAAGCAAGAAGTTTAGCTTTTTCCACTATCATCCCAACGAATGCAATGACACTAGCAGTCCGAAAATAAGCTACATGAGAGTACTCCTGGAACAATTGCTTTCTGGCTTGAAGACTATGAATGTCATCCAAAAATAAATAAAAATAAGAATCTAATAAAGAAAAATCAAATTCTGAAACAAATTTATATTCAGTCAAGTCTATCAAAATAACAAAAGGTGTGATAATTGTCTGTGTTGATTTTTAAATTTGATTTTTAAGTTATTTACATGTGTTTCGTTGGTCGATCTCTAGTGGATGGATCAATAGGAGGTCAATCACACTGGTCTATATCTAAAATCAACGTAGTCTCTGTAATTTTTTTTATTTTATGAATTTCATCTCTAATTCTAGAGATCTCAAATGAATTCTTCAGAGGTTGGATAGAGGCTCCAGGCAACAAGTAGACTCTTCGAAAGGAACTATTTTCGGTTGTTTAGGCCTTGATTTGTTTCAAGCCCTTGGTTTTTTGGTTGCGGTTTCAGTATGTCCAACGACAAGAGATCTTTTTTTTTGGGGAAGGGGACTGATTCGGAAAGTGAAGATTTTTCACTCGCATCATTGTTGGATGGGACAATGGAAGAAGCTATTTTGCCACGTCCCAATGCTATTGACTTTGTACTACGGAAAGAAAAGACTGGATTCTTGCTCTTAGCAACAACAATGAGCACATTCTTTAGACATTGTTTTAGGCTCTACATGACAGAAAAGAGAAGAATTTTATTAGAGAACTTCGAATAATCATAATGTCATACATGCTCAACATAGAATGCAATTATTATAATACCAAATAATCAAAAACCTTATTAATTTCATTTGAGACTGGTGATCTGCGTAAAAATATATATATTTCTTTTTGTGTGTACATCCCAATGTCACAAGGGCTTTGTCAAAATAATTTTGAATGCCTTCATCCCGACAAAGTCGAATCTTTAGCATTCTCTCATCCAAAATGAATATTGAACAATTTTTGTCAAGTTCTTTCACAAGAATCTTGACCAAGTCTTCTTGCTCCTCATCATCTTCAGGTTGATCATCAAGAAATTTGCTTTTTTCATCAATATGGATGAATAGTTCATCAAATTTAGTGTTATTCACACCTTTTGTAAAATAAAACATGTATTTGTTTTTATCCTTTAAAGGAACATCTTGAGTCCGGTCTGAGATCCGAAAAGAAATCTTCGACATCCTTCATTTCATGAAAAGCTCACTCTAAATCTAGAAAAAATACAGTTATTATTGCCATTTTATTATAATTTTACCAAAAAAAATCTTTGAAATTCATGTTTGATGAATAAAACTTTAACAAAAAAATTTGATTAGAAAGCAATATTTTTGTGTAGATTTTTAAGAATGAAACTATTATTTTGAAGCCCACTCCTTCAGATTCTCATCTTATTACCCTTTGTATTTCCCCGTCAACAATGTCATCTGAAATTTCTCATTTAACTACGCTTTAGGAAATGACTCCTTTGACACAACCTGTTACAATTTTAAGTTCTTCATCTTCAGGTTCAGATATTAGAAAAACAACATTGCAAGATCGTTTTGGCGAATCAGAAGAGTTAGTGAGTGATGATTCACATGATTCAATTCACTCAATCACAGATTCAAGCAAATCTACATATTCTCATCAACCAATTGATCCTCGACGTGCAACTTTTTCACATATTTGAAAAAGTTCCATTTCTCAAATCCTGCAAATGCACAATCCTCTGGAGGACTACAATAAACATTTGATTTCAAGGAAGCACAAAGGTAAAGACTTAGTGTGCATGCAGGACAGAGTGGCAAAACAATTTCTTTGGTAAGCTATATTCAAGTATCATAAGTACTAAAGAAAGCCGCATTTTCTTACTTGTTATTTGTTCAAAGTATGGATGATGATGTTGATGGAAATGCACATTCTTTGGACAATAATAGAAAAAGACTTTTTATTATAGTATTCTTCTTGTTTTTCTGATGAGCTACCAAAGTCCTTACCCCCTGAAAGACCTGAAGACCATACGATAGACATTATTCCTAGAAGTTCCATACCCAATAGACCTCCCTATAGGGTAAGCCATTCTCAACAACAAGAAATTTCTAAGCAAATTAATGACTTGTTAGAGAAAGGCCTTATAAAACCCAAGTAACTCCCCCTATTGCTCTCTTGTACTTTTGGTACAAAAGAAAGATGGGAGTTTTAGGATGTGTGTGGACTATCGTGCTGTAAACAAGATTACAGTTAAGAACCGTTTTCCTATTCCAAGAATAAATGGATCTTGTATCTTTAGTAGAATTGATTTGACAAGTGGATACCACCAAATCCGAGTAGCACTTGAAGATGTCCATAAAACTGTTTTTAGGACTGGCTCTGGCCTTTATGAATTTTTAGTGGTACCATTTGGTCTTACTAATGCTCCCGCAACATTCAATAGAATGATGGAACAAGTCTTTTGACCCCATAGACATTTTGTAGGAACATTCTTTGATGATATCTTAGTCTTCAGTGCAAATGAAGAAGAACATAAAAGACATCTAGATATCGTCTTTAGAACCCTACAAGAAAACTCACTTTTCATAAAAGGAAAGAAAAGCGAATTCTTCCTAAAAAAGATACACTTTTTAGGACATATGATTTCTAAGGAAGGAATCCAAATGGACCCTTCAAAGATTAAAGCCATACAAGACTGGCATAAACCAAGAAATATTCATGAAGTTCGGTCTTTCCTAGGCTTATGTTCCTATTATAGAAAATTTATTGCCATTTTGCTCATATAGCTTCACCACTACATGAACTCACTAAGAAGAGGGTAAAATTTCATTGGTATAAGAAAGAGCAAAATGCCTTTGATACTCTGAAGCATGCCCTTACTACTGGACCCGTTCTTATTATTCCTGACCTTTGCAAGCCTTTCTTTGTGGAAGTGGATGCATGTCTAGACTGTATTGGGACAGTCTTAAACGAACAAAGTCATGTTGTAGCCTTTGAAAGTAGACGACTTCAAGGGGCAAAAGTACAGTATGACATTTATGAAAAAGAATTTTTGGCCATTATTCATGCCCTTAAGTTATGGAAGCACTTCTAGGGAATGATTTCCTAGTTAAAACAGATCATCAAAGCCTTAGGTACTTTCTCACCCATCAATTAATTCGAAAAAACATCTAAAATTGGCTAACTACCTTAGCACCTTCCATTTTCAGTTACTTCATCACTCATGAAAGGATAATAAGGTCGCCGATGTATTATTAAGAATCCCCAAGGTCAACCATATTTCTCTAGCATATCATGAAGATTTCCTACCTATGAAAAGTATGTATGCTAGTGATTTAGACTTCCAGCATATCTTTGAAATACTTGAAAGAAATCAAAGTCATAAAGACTATGTTTTGAAAGAAGGATATTTATTCAACGAAGATAAGCTATGTATTCCCATAGCATTTAGAACCAAGATCCTTCAAGAAACCCATAGTCCGCCCTATGCAGGACATAGGGGAATTCCTTCAACTTTGGAAGCTCTGATAAGATTCTTTTATTGGCCTACCATGCATCGAGACACAAGGCATTTTATAAATGCATGTCCAGTATGTCAACACAATAAAGATGAGCGAAGATTAAAAACTCCAGAATTACTTTATCCCTTGCCTATTTCTGAAGCTCCCTGGTAACATATTACCATGGACTTTGTCTCTGGGTTCCCTTAAAGCAAAAATGGGAATGAGATGATATGGACTGTCATTGATAGATTTAGCAAACAGACTCATTTTATTCCCTGTAAGAAAAAGCTTAAGGGACCCGAAGCTGCTCATTTGTTTATCCGTCACATCTTTAGGCTGCATGGACTACCCAAGAGTATAGTGTCTGATCGGGATACAGATTTACTAGCAACTTTTGGAGAGCCCTTTTTGATAACCTGGGGACAACCCTTAAATTCTCTTCCTCCTTCCACCCCCAAACTGATGGTCAAAGTGAAATTACTAATCAAACCATCATAGACTTGTTGAGAAGTTATGTAACTGATCAAAAGACTCAATGGGAACACTATCTCCCTATTCTAGAATTTGCTTACAATAACACAATTCATTCTTCTATTGGTAAAGCACCTTTTGAAGTAATGTATGGAAAACTATTGTGACTCTTGTATTAAGGACTTAAGAAAAGATATTTGCCTCAGATGAATTTGTGCAGGACTATCAAGACACCTTTTTGAAGGTTCAACAATCCATCGCAACTGCACAATAATTACAGCAGAAAAGTGCAAATATGTGTCGGAGGGCAATCAACTACGAAGAAGGGGAACTAGTTCTCCTAAAATTTGAAAAGAAAAGACTCAGGAAAAAGAAGGGCGGCATGAAACTTTATCCAAAACTAGCCCAAAAGTATTATGGACCCTTTAAAGTCAAGAAAGTAATCAATGAGGTTACATGTGAACTTGACTTACCTATTACCTGAAAAATCCATAACAAATTCCATGTAAGCTTGCTAAAGAAATTCAATGGTCCAGAACCTGAAGGATTTACAGATTCCAAGCCTCCAAAAATTCAAGGAACCGAAGAAATCCTTCAACCTGAGCAGATCTTGATGCACAAGACAAGAACTGGAAGAAAGGGAATAACTTCTACATTATACCTCCTCAAGTTTAAAAACTATCCTACTACGGATGCAAGATGGATGGAAGAAGAATTCTTCCAAAAATATCCAAAAATTTTAAATGTTTATTTGAGAAATGTCCATTGAGGACAACGCTTAATGTGTCAGAGGGGTGTAAATTGTATAGACCAAATTGACCAAGAAATAAAGGCTATCTAGTCTTCCATTATTAAACAGACGACACTCTACAAAAATACACAGTATTCCATATACAGACTGTCTACGTCTTCACGCTCCAATAACAACTATCTAATCAGGAAGTTAATCAGCTGTAAGCAATTTTGTAAATGTAAAGCTAGAATAATGCAAGATCTTCCAACTGCTATAAATGTAAGTGAGCGATTGAAGACAAGTGATCAAGTCATTGTTAGTGTCATCATAAGTCATTTGACAGAGATTAAACGACCAAAATGGGTCTTACAGTAGCTGACTCCTTAGAGTTAGTGATTATATATATATATAGAGAGAGATATATATATATATATATATAATATATATATTCAGAACCTTAGCAATTGTTTTGAGTCCGTAAGTAGGATCACACGTTTATCAGCGCAATTGTATTGTGATCCGATCGTTGTTACTACAACTTCATTATACAGATTCGCTATTGTTCTACATCCTTTTGCATTCTTGTTGAATGATAACTCTCACTCCTCTTACACAAACACTATTATCAGAGAATTGTATGGCTATCTCTGACGTCTAAATTGATTCTAGAATTACATACCAGGTTACCAGTATTAGAGGATTGCATGGCTATCTCAGACGCCTAATCGTTGTTCCGCAATCTCTCTTTCACGACAATCTAAGACTTTACATTGATAATCTGATTCAACATAAAAGAACAACTCATAAACTCCATTCTTTAAGTACTCCACGATCCTGCTATTATCAAAAAAATTTGTTTCATCAGTTGACATCAATCCCAAACGTCAATCGATGTGGTATCAGAGCTAATAATTCACAATCCATCGCATCCCACACAATGCGTATCATCCCCCAACAAAGTGGTATCAGAGCCACAGGTTCATTGGATTACTAGAGTCTAGGAATTATTAATAGAACTTAATACGTTCTAGTTTCATAGAGCTGTTTCATTCAGTTTGTGTTTTATCTCTGCTACTCAATTACAATGGAAAGTTCAACCTCAGAGATTCGCTTGATCAACAAATTCAACGGAGATGGCTTCCACATGTGGAAGTTCAAGATGAGGATGATCTTGATCGAGAAGGAGCTTTGGAGATACATAAATGGTTCAATAGCCAAACCGGCAAAACCTGAACTGTTTCCAACATGGGAAGCAAAGGATGGCAAAACACTTGTCATTGTATCCCTGAATCTGAAGGACACTCAGATTGCTCATGTATCAAACAACACCACTTCCAAAGAAGCGTGGAATATCCTTACAATTAGCATCTATGAAACCTCAGATGTTTCCACTTGTCTCTTCTTGAGGAAGAAAGTACTGACACTCAAAATGAGTGAAGGCACCTCAGTAAGCGTCCATCTGAATGAGTTCAAACAGTTGCTCAATCAACTGGCTGCAATAGGTTCGCCTATCTCAGAAGAAGACTCTATCATGTCTCTTCTTGCTAGTCTTCCATCCTCCTACGACAATTTAGTATTGCTTTTTAGCAATACTCCTGCGCTGTCTTTCCAAAAAATGACAGCAAGTCTGTTGCAAGAAGAAGTTAGGAAAAAAAGCTTGTCTACAACAACGAGTACCAAATCCATGACACTCTACTTAAACAAGCAGCAGTCCAAGAAGAAGAAAGGCTTTAAGAATAAAAAGACAAAGGCAGAACAACCAGTAGCATCACAACAACAACAACAACAACACAGTCAATCATTGTCCAAGACCAAGCTATTTTGCAGATACTGCAGAAAAACCAACCACGACATCAAAGACTATCGCATCCTCAAGCACAATGAAGCGAGGAAGAAGATGCAGTAGCAACAAGAAGGCAACTCTGACACAATCAGAGGTTCCCAAGATGATGATAAAGCGCTGATGGTACAAGATCAACCTAGTAGAGATGCCCATCAATGGTATCTCGATTTACGTGCTTCTCAGCACATGACGCCATGTAAAGACCTCTTCTCTACACTCACAACTACAAAATCAAAGTACATCTTCTTTGGTGACTCCAGCTCACATCAAGTCGAAGGCCAAGGCTCTATTCGACTACAATTTTCTGATGGCATCACTAGGCAAGTTAATGGTGTACTTTATGTACCCAAGTTAGCAAAGGCTAACACAAAGAGTCTACCACACTCTCAACTAACTAACTTGTCCCCAATTCCACTTGAATACAAGTGGCCCATATGAGCGACATGGCTCAAACTGAAGAAATCTCACTGCCACCATGAGACCTACATCCTCCATCTAGCTAGGCTGACATCCTATTAGACACTTACAAGCACATACATGTAAAGCTAATATAATTATATGAACGACTAAGGCTCAATCTGAAAAAATCTTATTGCCACCATAAGACTATACTCTCACCAAATAGACAACTAGTAGACATAATGACAAGTCACTGAGAATATCAAATAATTACTTTGTTTCTAATGTAGCAAATGCATAAACACTCTAATCTAGACTGCATGACATAGTAGCATGTAAGCTCCACCCACATTCGTGCAAACCAACACAAATGAAAAAGTATCAAATACATGACCATGGCCTGCCCAAAAGTGGTATGTTGTAGTACTAACACCTGTGCCACTTGGAGATCCATTGCTACACCATTGGTCACCAAATTAGATCCTCAATCATGTCTTGCACTTGTAACCAAGATGCCCTCACAAATGCAAATGGGCAAGGTGTGAAGCTTTGTGAACTAGCCCAAGGTTGGAGAGCTGATGGAGATCACACAGAGTGGAGTTGTTTTTTGTTTTTTTCCAGCTTTTTGGTATTTTCTCCTTGCTTTGTACTTCCAAGTGGTGGAATTAACCTCCAAGTAAGTGGCTTAGAATTTGGTTTGATTTCAGCCTATTGATCATGATTATGAATTTTCTCCATAGATTTTGATGAAAATCAATGGATTTTGACGATTTTTTGTTGTTGTGATTCTTTACCTAGAATTCAAGACTTTTGCTTGTAATTTATCATTGCTATTGATCTAGTACGTTTTCCATATTGTACTTGCTGTTTTATAGTCATTATTAATTGGATGTAATGATTGCATGTCGGTTGAAAAGTCAAAAGGGTGCTTAGATAGTGATTTTTAGTCAAAAATTGAAGTTTGTTATAAAGGCCATAAATTGATTTAAATCAAAACTGGTAGTGCTTGCATGTAATTGATTTACATGGATTTGGGTCAAATTGCACTTAATTGTGGATTGATCCACAAATGTTTGGTCAAAATTGGTCCAAAAAACATGGTTTTTGATGATTTTTGGACTAATTTTAAAAGTTTTCATAATTTATGGCCGATACTTTTCATGCACATTTTTAGAGGTGTAATCATGCTATCCTAAGGCTGTCATGAAGTTTGGTTGTTATTGGACACCATCAAGAGTCTCAAAAAGTCAAAAAATAGTGTATTTGAGGATTTTTGAACATGAATAACTCTCAAATGGTGGTGATCTTGTTACAAGCTAAAGATATGATGTATTTCCTTTGATTTGAGCCATCATGTATCCAATTTGGTTGTGTGAGTCTTAGGCACTACTATGTTAAAGTTTTGCTTGTTGAAGGAGTCCAAAAATATAATTTTTGCATGATCTGAGCTTATGATTGCTTGTTGGACCTGAGAGAAGCCTCTATGCCTTTCTCATGAGTGCTTGTAACCTCTAATTGGATGCTTATTGGGTTGGAGATGGATTTTTGATGATACTACCTTGAAAAAATGTGCCCTCCTACTTGTTTTTTGGACAGTTAAAGCTTGCACGTATGAAGCCTAGTGGCAGGGTGATATGGCAGGTGTCTTGTAAACATATTTTCCCTCCATACTATGCCTTACAATGACCAATTTGTTGTCCTATAGAGAAAGTTATGGCTATCGGAAGTTTGACAATTTTTGAACTAAAATTCAAAATTTTCCTGAACTGTTCTGATGCATGGGTAACTCAGTTTAATGCTTTTCTGTTGTTGAAAATGTATGGATAGACTATATGCATGGTACATGGTACATGGTACATGGTACATGGTACATGGTACATGGGTGTTCAATAGATTGATCAAAGAAATTTCATGCACGAAGCTATTTTTAACAATTCTAGTTCAAAAAGCTGATTTTTCAGTTCCTAGGCAAGTTACGTGAAAAATTAATTTTTTAGAAATCACTGCATGTCATGTCTGATGCATGCCGGATGTTTCGAAATCTTTTTGAAATGTGATGGTAACTGCGAAACTACCAAGTCGATGCTTTAGATCGATTTCTGCACCTAGACATTGAGATTTCTGAATTATTTGCAATTGACTTGAGTAATTGGATTACTCCTGATTAAAAGTTAAGGAGATTATTGATATAGAATATTTTTTAAATGAGAAATATATCCCAAGTTTTTGACTGTATCTCAGTGAGCTCATATTGGATGATAGTATTTAACTAAAAGAATAACCACTGAATTCAATTGGAATTCAATAAAACTTTGTAGACTCTAGAAGTTGTTCTAGGCGTTCATATAAAGTTTATGTTGTTAAAGACGGGTGTTAAAATGATCTTTAATTACTTAGTTGATTGCAGAATTTGGAACTCATAATTTGGTTAAAAATTGGGTTGAAAGAATTTTTTTGGAATCTAGTAATTTTTCTTGGGAAAAAGTTTCAAAATAATTCTTATATTTCCTGAGTGGTATGTTGTACATATACTCTAGTATCTGTCAATGATTAAGTACAGGTTTGGAATCCTGTAAATTATGATTGACTAGTCATAAGATTCTAAATGTTTATGATTGCTGAATTATATATTGATACTTAATGGACATTGAAAAATTATAAGAAAATGTGATGATTCTTAAGATAATGAGTAATTCTTGATCAATTGAGAGAGTCAAGGATTTAGATCAGTCATTTGAAATCTAAATTTCTTTGTTCCAGTACATACTTAAGATTGTGTGAATCTCACAAGCATTTTCATAAAGGTAATTTATTTTTACTTGTGAGAAATTTGCTTACTCAAGTGAATGAAGTTCTGCTACAGATTGTAGCCAAGAAATGCTTGTGTACTATTTTTGGCCTAAATCTTCAATCAGTTAGGAGACAGACAAATCTATCAAGATTGTATGATTGCTATTTTCTTGCATGAGATGCTAGGAATAGAGCACTTAACTCAAGAGAAAATCTAGGGTACTCAAGATTGAGAGTCATTTTTATTTTGATGGATTTCCTAAGAAGTTTTGGTAGGATGAATTGTTATACTTTAATTTCTTATAAATCTAAGTGTATTTGTACCAAAAGAAGCATTTATGACATGTCTACAAGAAATTGTAGATAGTCTTGGACTGCAATTGTTTGTTTTTTTAACTTTTGAACATTGATTTCTAATGTAAGGTGACATTTCACCTAGTAATTCATGTAAATTGAAGTTACATGAAGGTGATGTTACTAGATTGGAGTGAATTAGGCCCAATAGGAAAATTTATCTTAGTGCACTTCTAAAGACAGATACAGTATTTCAGTGCAGAGATAGATAATTGAAAAATGTTCCATTTGTAAGTACTTATCTGATTATTGAAGCCAAACTAATAATAATTATTTTTAGAGTAAATGTGAACGTTAAAAGACTGATTTGTTAGCTTTTGAATTTGATCTTCATGATTAGTTGACTACTCATCCAACGTATCATGTAAATTTAGTTCATATGATGATGATAGTTGGATATATTGAAGATTTTATCCATTTGGAGGATTTATTGTTTGATGTACCTTTGGAACCTGAAAGAGTACTCATAATCAGAAATAAACAATTGAGAAATCGTTCTATCTCTAAGTGCTTAATTAAGTTGGTTAGTCAAATTGAGGATAATGATTCGTTGGAAAGAGCTAAAGCATACAAATTGGATCTTTCCTAGTTACCCATTCTGAGGACAAAACTTGTTTAAGAGAGGAAGAATGGTACGTCCACGTCCAGTATGTGGAATTCAAATTAATTCCTGACATGGATGGCCGGTCACTCCAATGTATATGGTTATTAGTTATATCTCGTCATTCCGAACTTGGCCAGTAATGTAATTAATAATCATATGAAGGCCCATACCTATAATTGGACATACGAGCACTTGCATGGTGTTTGACTATTATAATGCAAGAATAGGAGATCAATTGCTTATTCAGGTTGCATGGGAATCCTAAGAGAAATATTCTCTCATCATGGGAGAGAATATATACTAGTGGAAACTCGCCCATCTACCTATTGGATTTTTTAATCTATAAGCCATGATTTCCACCTCTCTTGCATTCATCATCATGGCATGAGGGTGAAGTGGTTAGGATATTGACTAGCCATTTCATGTTGCTTGGGTGGTTTTGCTCCACAAGTGTTCTTTTGGTTGCATGCAACAAGATCTAGTCGGATCTTTACTTGGTGATCATTATACAATGACTCAAGTCTAATCTAAAAATAGTTGCTCCCTGATGATCACCTAGTCATCCTCCTGCAGTCCAATCCTTTCAAATATCTCAATGCCATCCACTGATATCGAGGATCCAAGTATCTAATCAACAATGCTCATGTATCCCCTCGAGCTATCTCCAAAGATGCTCCTATAAATTATTCCAAACCATTGAGTCACCCTTGAATAAGGGGTACACTTGGATTAAGGGTAGGTGTCTTTGGATTAAGGTACTTGTCTTTGGATAAGGACATGTAGGTGTCTATGCTTTAAATGGAGGTCTGGGACCTAGTGAAGTGTTAGGAGGACCTTACCATGAGTATTGGTCGTTTTCCCAAACCTCGGGCCTCAACCTTGAGCTATGATCACATAATTGGCCTTGGGCCAAAGTTAGCCATCACATAAGGGTCATGGGAATTTAGTAGGAGGGCACCACCTACTAGGATCCCTTGATGTCCCTAAAGAACTCAAGAAGTTATAACCAAGAACCATAAGCTATGGAAGGTGTCTTTTGACATTCCACTAACTTGTGAGCCTTTTGGCCTTTCCTTTACCTCCCCTTTTCTCATTGATTTGTGTGGACAATCCATAGTGCTTTGGAGTGAGTCATTGGCCATCGTGTAGAGAGCATAGATTTGGCTTGATTATTCTTGAGAGGATCACCATTTGATGGGAGTAAGATCTTGAGCATGCTTGGTTGAGTGGTAAATTCTTGAGGCCATTTGATTTTTTACTTTTGGAAGGATCTTAGAAGCATTGGAGGAGAGGCACGTTGGAGGGTTTTTGGAGGCATTGGTGGACATCATATTAAAATATCACAATTCTAACTTGACCAATTTTGGTCACATGCATTGTAATTGGAAAGATGGCCATGTAGATAGATGCCACACGTGCCAAGTAGCATAGGATGCTTTCCCAAGACTTCATTCCTCATATTACAATGCAATAGCATATTTGAAATAAGGCCAAAGTGTGCTTAGATAAGCTAGAGAAATTCTAGAAGCTAAAAATAGCATGTTTTACATTGTTTTTGGATCTTGAGATCTTAACCCCATATTAGGGTGGATTGAATGACATATTAGGTTAGATGCTAGGGTTAGTTATGATAAGTACATAGATGCCCTAAAGCATTCAGATCCAAGCTTGAGATATATAAATGTATGATGGGATCTCGATCCAAATATGAAGAAAATCGAGTTTTTTCACTTCTATCAACATTGTTTTTGGGTGGCGAGTTATACCTATTGGATGTGAGTGATTTTATACATTAATTACATGGTTTGGAATGTATTGAAGTTGATTACAAGTCTGAGAAGCTTGCTATACTTTACTTTTACGTATTTGATCAAATCTATGTGGCCATTGTGGAGTTAAATGCCAAATTAGCTAGTTTTGGTAAATAGTCTTGATTCTAGCTCATAGTTTGAATCTAGATCTTTGATTTGTGCATCCTCCATCAATTTTAGGATTGATTGGGATTGAATTTGTTGTAAAATTTTGTCATGATATCAGAGCCTAATCAAAAGTGAGCTTTAGATTTGATTTTTTTAAACTTAGATCCTAGATTTAAGTAGTATTGGCTTTGTCCTTGCTACTAGTTTGCTAATCTAGTGATTGTACCTCCAAATTTGGTTTCATTTGAGTAAGAATAGATTAAAGGGAATTTGTTTTGTAGAGTTATAGCTGCAAAAAACCGAGATTGATCAATTTCCATTCAACCAAACCAAATCGGAAAGTTTTTATGAGTTGAATCTTGGAGTACATGTCTCCTAGTAGAGATTTTCATAAAAATATGAATGCCACCACTCTTTAGGAATTTGGATCAGCCATTTGAGATCTTGATTAGGTCGTTCTTAGGCTTCTTAAGTCCTAAAATACACTTTTTAGATTCAGATCAAGTGTTTTGATGTTTTCTTCATCAAGAAATGCAAAATTAGTGAAGATTGTGTTTCATTTTGGCTCGTTTTTGGATAGTTTTGTGATTGAATATCTCAATGTGATTCAACCTGAATTTAGAAGGCTTTATTTTTGAGACATTTGTGTCCTCTAAAGTGCTTTTGGTTCAGTATAGGTGGATTCACCCTTCTTGTGAAGCTGAGATCAAGGAGAAGAGTAGTTTTGATCAAATCTATAGTAAATTGAATATGTTTTTGGATGGAAAAGCCTTAGTTTGGTGGGAGAATTTAGTAGCAAAAAAAAATAATCATTTACATGGAAGACATTTTGCCTAGTATTCAGAGATACTTTCTTCCCTTGTTAGATGATTATGAACATTTTCAAAAGGTTTTGGGATTGACCATGACTAAAGGCCTTGATCAATTCATTCAAGATTTCCAGGAGTATCTTAATCCTCTTTATATTGAAATACAAACAAAGCCTCAACCTGAAGTATCATATCAAAGTAATGAGCCAAGTTGGATGAGTTGCAAGTGAGCAAATTTCTATTCAAGAGGTTTGGCACAAAAGGATGAGACACCTCAACTTCAAGTCATTGGAGGTAATGGCAAGGAAGAAGGTTGTGATTGGTCTTCCAAGTTCCTTAAGTGATGTCAAGCATGTTTGTGAGTCTTGTGCTTTGTCTAAGTCACATAGAATACCTTATACTTGTAGGAAAGCAAGATTCAAATCACCAAGATCTAGTTATTAATCAATCTCCACAGAAAACAAGAGAGAAGAGGCTGGGTGCCCAACTTTGAGAGAGAGAGAGAGAGAGAGAGGAGAGAGAGAGAGAGAGAGAGAGAGAGAGAGAGAGAGAGAGAGAGAGAGAGAGAGAGAGAGAGAGAGAACAACAACAAGAGCAATGCTTAGCCAAACTGTAAAAATGGAATACACAATGAGCATCTAAGTACTCTACTTGGAAGTGACCAAATGCCACCAAACCCTAAGGTTAACCACTTACTAAATGTAGGGCACCCCCAAAAGTCAGGATAGGGCCCCTAAACAAAATTAGACCCCTAAGGACCCACGATCAGTACATGACCAAAATTGGGTCCAACTGAACTTAAGACAAACTTAAGATGACCTAAATAACTAAATACCATTGGTTACACAAATCTCGACCTTTTGGGTCCAAGTAACCTATGGATTAACTTTAGCATAGTCATTTACTTCTAACACCCTCCTTAAATGACGATGCAGAAAAACTGAAATCTTCACTATGTAACAAAACCAACACGTGGTATCAAATTTAAAGCTTTGCATAAAGCTTCAAATCTGACTCTAGGCAACGCCTTAGTGAAGAGGTCCGCAATCCTTCGTAGGACAATATTCAAGTAAAATGTTGTCATCATGAAGTTTCTCCCGAACAAAGTGATAATGGATTTCGATGTGCTTCATCCTCGCATGAAAAACAGGATTCCGTGCAATGGCAATAGCACTTTGACTATCACTCAAGATAAAAGGGGCTGAGGGCTCGACAAACTTCATGTCAACAAGTAGTCTTCTCAGCCATAAACACTCTATTGTGGCTGAAAATATCGCTCTATATTCTGCCTCACTAGAAGAAGTCGCAACAGTGGGCTGTTTTTTACTTGACCACGAAATTGCAAAATTTCCATAAAAAAAGCAATGTCCACTTGTAGAGTGTCTAGTGTCTTGATCCTCACCCCAATCCGAGTCACTAAAACCAACCATACATGCATCATCACAAGCAGGAACCATTATTTCTTGTTCCTTGAAGATATCGAAAGATCCTCTTCAATGCTTTCCAATGTGATGTCATCGGGGCATGCATGAATTGACTCATGAGTGAGACACTATAAAAAATGTCCGGTCTTGAATTACATAGGTAAATGAGACAACCAATAGCTTGACAATATAAAGTAGTGTCAAATGATTCAACATCACTATAACTACTTAATTTCATACATGTCTCCATAGGTGTAGCAACCGGCTTGCAATCTTCCATCTTGAACCACTTCAAAATCTGCCCAATGTAGCGTTTTTGAGAGATGAAAATTCCAGCCCCTTCTTGTACAAATTCAAGACCAAGATAAAAGTGCAATAAGCCTAAATTTGAGGTTTCAAAAATCATACCAAGATCAAGGATTACGACATCAATCTGCTGCTCATTACTTCCCGTAATAATAATATCATCAACATAAAGCAAAATAATGATGATATAATCTGAAGTATGTTTGACATAAAGAGTAGATTCGCTAGGACTATTAGTAAACCCTCGATCACAAAATTAGGCATGTATCTTTTGATACCACATCCTCGAAGCTTGCTTCAGTCCATAAAGTGCCCTCTTGAGAAGACAAACTTTATCTTTTTAGCCTTCAACCAAAAAACCAGCAAGTTGTTGAAGGTACACTTTCTCATTGAGATCACCATTGAGGAATGTTGTCTTTATGTCAAGTTGCCGCAAACGCCAACCAAAGTGGACAGCCAAAGAGGTTACTACCCTCACGGTAGTCATCTGAGCAGTAGGAGAAAAAGTCTCCTCCTAATCAATCCCCTTTTGCTGAGCATAGCCTTTGGCAATGAGGCTTGCCTTGTACCTTTTAGGCTTCTTTCCATACCAAACTTCATAAGGAGTTAATACTTTCAATGCTTTAGTAGGACAACGATTGCTTATGTATGCTGCCGTTATAACTGCTTCAGCCCAAAACTTGTGAGGCATCTCCTTTGCTTTGAGCATGCAACGGGCCATCTCCATAAGTGTGTGATTCTTTCACTCGGCAACACCATTTTGTTGAGGCATATAGGGAGTTGTCATTTGATGGAGAATTCCCTTTTCTCGAAGAAATGCACCGAACGTATTCTTAATGTATTCCCCTCCTCGATCGGTGCATAGGGTCTTCAAAGAATGCCCAAACTGATTTTCCAACATTGCTAGAAAATCTTTGAAATGTTGAAAAACTTCCAATTTAGCCTTCATAGGATAGATCCATGTAAAACAGGAAAAGTCATCAATAAAAGTCACAAAAGAGATGCACTTTCCAATGGATTCGGTCCTCATTGGACCACAAACATCACTATGAACCAAATCAAATTTATCAAGAACCCTTATAGTTCCATCAATTGGAAAAGAATTCCTTTGAAACTTTCCAAGTATGCACCCCTCGCATACATGCCCTTCCTGCTACTCAATAGTAGGAATGTCTTCTACCATATTAAATGTCTTCAGCTTCTTCAAACTTGCAAAGTTGAGATGCCCAAACCTTGCGCGCCACAATTCAGCCAACTCCAATGATTGTGATGTAGAAGCAACAAGATATGTAGAGGGAATTTGTCGCTCATAGGTATCCGTAATGAATAAGCCAGCATGCATCGTTCCCGAAACAATAATCAAGAGCGATCTCTAACAAAATTTCAACTTGTAGTAGATAGGAAAGAGAGCCTTTCCACAACCAAATCTACTAAAAAATTTGCACCAAACAAAGAGCTGAAAGTAGGAGCACAAGATGTCTTTCAATCTGCAACCAAAGTGCCCCAAAGATAATGAATAGATGGCTGTCTTTCTGCACAAAAAAACTAGCTTCTTGAAAATTAGGTTAGCTTCGATTGAAGCCTACACCGAAACCCAATTAGGAAGCCAAATAGTGTGATCAACACACACTCCAATAGGGCTGTTGAAAGCGGCCTACTACTTGTTGAGAATGTGCAAATTTCCAGCCACAAGTTGACCTAACCCTGAATAGGGTTTGCTGAATTTTGGGCGCCCTCCTACACAAATGCAAACCTGAAAACAAAAATAGCAAGATA
This sequence comes from Diphasiastrum complanatum, assembly GCA_029204225.1. Taxonomy (NCBI): domain Eukaryota; kingdom Viridiplantae; phylum Streptophyta; class Lycopodiopsida; order Lycopodiales; family Lycopodiaceae; genus Diphasiastrum; species Diphasiastrum complanatum. Next base: position 1,892 of record MU836433.1, on the reverse strand, counting down.
AGGAGACACCACAACCAAAAATCAATAACAGATTTTTGGGCTCCCTCCTCCAAACAAAACTTGCTGAAAACTGATTGCATAAAAATCAGATTTGAGATTCTGATTTTTGGGTGCCAAAAATTGCTCCTCCAAGATCTTTGATGGCTGCCCTCCTTCAACCTGAAAAGAGACAAAAAAACTGATCCAAACTCCACTTGAAAAGATCAACAAGATGTTGCAGTTATTGTTTTATAGATGATTGAGCTTTAAGCTCCTATGTGCACACTTGACATGTACCTTTTCTTAGTCCTATATACCTTAGGGTATTCAAGGACATTAATAAAATCTTTCTTTCTTTCTTCTCTCTCTCTCTCTGAGTTGGGCGCCCAGCCTCTTCTCTCTTGTTTTCTGTGGAGATTGATTGATAACTAGACCTTGGTGACTTGACTCTTGCTTTCCTACATAGTATCAGAGCTACCGGATTTGCAGCAAGCTTGTTTGTTGGCGCCCTACCATAAGAGGAGCTTCTCTGCTTTTTGTTGTGAAATTTCAATGCTGTGAAGGTGTCATTAGATGTGCCCTAGACCTCTGTCGCCGGATAGGCTGTCGGTGTCGTCTCTGCTGCCGTGGCGCTCTGGGCTGTGGTCTAATAGCTGGCTGTCTCTCTGGCGGTCGACATGGTCTCTGATGCCGATGTACGAAGGAATCGGGAATCTCGGCCTCTCCATCTGAATCGCTGCCTATGGGTACCTTGGATCTCTGTCTCCGACGGGATATGCACTCATCAATGCTCAGCTGTGTCAGGAAATGTGTATCATCTAGTCTCCTTCTCCTTAGGTCTGACATCTCTTGGATCATCAGTGCGACACATCTAGGGTCCTCATAAGATATCAAGGTAGAAAGTGTAATTGGGTGCTCTCTGAACAAGCAGTAGTACTGCCCCCGAATCTCATAGTAGGCTGGACATCTGAAGAGGAAATGTGACTCGTCCTCAATCTCATGCATAACACACATGCTACAAAGCCAGTCCTCTCGTGAGGTGCCACTGTATCTGCCGGTCTCAATGGCCAGCTGATGTGAAGAAACCCGTAACTGACCCATCGCTATCCGCAGACTATGTGATATACTCCTCAGCAAGTAACCAGATACTATGGGGCAGCCAGCCGGATCAAGAGATAGAAAGTGTGTACGATAAAACTCACTCTGGGTCCCCAATGGACCCTGCCAAGTGATATGAAGATATGATCTGTAAAGGAGGCCTCTGATGTACTGGTGGGTGCCCGCAGGTAGGTCACTGATCTAGATACCCAATGTGGAGAGGAGACGGCAAGCCTGGGAGTACCATGAGAAAAGGTTGTCCCTCTTAGTGTAGGCGCTGGGATGAAGATAAAGCTGCAACTATATAATGTGTACCCCCATCCTGAAGATCCTCTAACCTTTGTATGAATGTCACAATATGGAATAAGGCCTCGATCTGAATGGGGGGGACCGCGAACGCCACCAATATAATTTGGTGTGGTACTGAGGGCTTAGCCCAGTATCATCCAGAAGAGCAAACGAATCTGGAGCGGGAGATATATGTCCAATCAGTAGCTGTCAGACCAGTACTCCATGTCTCAGAAGCATACATAGCTGAGGGCACAACCATAGTGTCAAAGAGCCGACACTTACTAGTCGCATCTCTGATGTGTGAGCTGAAACATAGTCTCTCCAAATCTACCAGTGAGGCATAGCCCTTCCGTACCCGGGAAATAGTTGCGTGTCTCATGCTGAACGTAGGCCCCGAGAATAGTACTCCTAGATATGTATAGGAATCAACAACCTCTAGTGGATGACCATCCCATAGAAGCTCGTGCCGCATCATGAAAGACCTAGAGGTGTTGAACACCATAACCTTAGTCTTGGCCACATTC
>MU836432.1:0-29125 GCA_029204225.1 Diphasiastrum complanatum | reverse complement strand
CTTTCATGCAACTCCATTGTAGGAATTCGAGTCTCTCTCATGTAGGGAAAGCTTGGCATGTTTTGCCATATTGTGAATAATGACATTTTGGTAATTTGGCTTCATTCTCTCTCTACTCGAGTTCTCTTTCATTGATTTTCTCTCTCTACCCGAGAGCAGGCTGTTTTTCCCATACAGAGCACTTAGAATTATTTCTAACATTCAATTCTCATAGTGAGAAGTTAGATTTTGTCACCAGATGTATGCCATTGTGCTCTTGCCATAGATTTTTTCACCAGATGTATGCCATTGTGCTCTTGCCATAGATTTTTCAAGTATACTATTCTCTGATCAATCTTGTGCAATCACAACACCTCAGTAAGATCCTGTAGGGTGTGTGGTGAAGTTCACATGTGCTAAAACCTTTACATGATGGTATCAAAGCTTCATGCTTTGAAGAGGTGAGGGTGTATACATCAGATCTTCAGTGCTTTTGCTTGTAGGAACTCAAATTTGAGAGAGCGATTCAAACTCGCTAAGAGACAAGGTATATGTGGATCATAAGTGGATCAAAATGAGCCTGATCTATCCAGCAGAGCCCTGTATGGATAGAGAGCTCAAACGTGTGAAATCAGCCCTCATTAATTGAGTGCTACTTCTCTAGATTTGATCCAAATTTGATGTTCTATAGCTTGTTGGATAGGTATTGAAGAGTATAATGTGTTGCTCATGTTTCTAAATCAATTTGATTTGTTTTTAGAAGAGTTTTAGACAATCAAAGAGTTTGAGAGAGTACTCAACTCATGGGATATGCCAAAGTGAGCACACATCAGTTCTTTTTACCATTTTCATCAATTTTCATTGTCAATCAAGTAGAATTGGATAGAAGTGAGTGTTCTGAGGTCTTAGACTTTTCATTTCACACAAATTACTGTGTTTGAGTTGAAAGTAAGTCCCTAGAGAGTTTTTTAGTTCTTTGAAACTCGTGGGAGATATAGACTTCTTACTTGCATGTGCTTCTTTTTGTGACTGAAGCAAGATCCAAATTCAAGATACATTGATTTACTGTGTTGAGAATTTGTTCTCACATATGTTGCTAGATTTCATAGGATGGATCAACATTAGTATTAGATCCTAGATTGAGATAGCAAGCAACATCTTTTCAATCCCATTTCTAGTCATTACTAGAATTTCTCATAGAGAAGATGTCTTCATCTAGTTCACATTTCTTGGAGCACAGTGAAAGATTAACATCTTCCAATTATGCAATGTGGAAGATCAGAATAGAATCATTATTTATTTTACAAGATGTAATGGATATTGTGAGTGGAGCTGAAGAAGAACCTGCTGCACCGAATGAAGCTGCAGCATTTCACAAAAGCCCTTCATTTCATAAAAATGAATGTAACCAATGAAGTGTTAAGAGAGATCAGTACATGCACCACTACCAAGGAAGCTTGGGATACTCTAAAAATAATCTATGAAATCAAGAATACTTCTAGATTGCTTACACTTAGAAACCAAATATTTCTAAGTTATCAGAGAGTAGATGAGAGTGCTTCATCATATGTCATGAGAGTTAAGGATCTTTATCAAGAGTTAGCTGGTATTGGTGATGCTCTTAAGAACACTGAACTTGTTCAAGTAGTCCTAAATGGACTTAGAGATGAGTATGACAATATTGTGCAGACTTATGCTGTTAGGGAGGATCTTCCATCCTTGGAGACACTGCAAGGTGTTCTCATTGCTGAAGAAAGCAGGCAAGAGAACAAGATGCTGAGGATTAACAGACATTCATTGAAAGATGGTGGAGATGACAAAGCACTCTTCATCAGAGACAAGTCAAGAGGCAAGGGCAAAGGACAACAACACTTCAAGAAGGACAAAGCCAAGGAAGGTGGTGAGGATTAGTCCTCACAAGCTGCAACATCCAGTGGCAAGAAGAAGCTGTCAAAGATCAAGTGTTTTTTTTGTGGCAAGAAAGGACACTATGCATCAAACTGTTTCAAGAAAAAGAACCAATCTAAGCAAGATAACCTTACTAATGAGGATGAGTGAATATAGTGAAGAACTCCTAAGTCCTGCATCTTAAACTCACTACCAAGTGCATGCTTAGTTTCTTCAACTAGCTTCTCATTATTTTCACAAAGAATGATATCATCTACATAGATAAGAAGAATAATTACAAAGATATCTACAAACTTATAATACAGAGAAGGGTCATATTTACCTAGACAAAATCCAAGTGATATGAGATAGGAGTTGAGCCTTGCATACCAAGACCTTGGTGCTTGGTTCAGTCCATAGAGACTTTTGGACAAAAGACAAACTTTTGATTCATCACCTTCTCTCACAAAACCTGGAGGTTGCTCCATGTAAATCTCCTCCTCAAAGTAACCATTGAGAAATGCATTAGAAACATCAAGCTGGAACATACTCCAATTGTGAAAACATGCAAGAGATATAAGTATTCAGATTGTTACCATCTTTGCAACTGGTGCAAAGGTATCTTCATAGTCAAGACCTTTGATTTGTGAGTACCCTTTGGCACAAAGTCTTTCTTTATACTTATTGATAGTTCCATCATGATTATACTTGATTTTGAAAACCCACTTACATCCAATCACATGCATGTTGTTTGGTGGCTCCACAAGCTCCCATGTGTTGTTTGACATCAAGGCTTCAAACTCTTGGGTCATTGCTTCAACCCACATCTTGCATTGAAGAGCTTCTTGGACATCTTTAGGCTCTTCATCTGATATGAAGAGAGAATGATAGGAAGTTTCACCTTCCACTTGCCTTCCTTCTTCATCATATGTGAGCCTCCTTGGCTCAGATCTTGCTCGTGTAGACCTTCCTGGTGTGGTAGCTTGAATTTGCTCCTCCTCAAGGCTTGGCCTCATCACCTCTTGAGCAACATCAAGATTGATGATGATCTTGCATGAGACTCCTTGATCTGTGCATCATCCAAGTTAAACTTCTAATCTTCATGAAAGATCACATCTCTACTAACAACATTCTTGTTAGTAGAAGGAAGATATACTTTGTATGCTTTTTTGGTAGATGCATATCCTACAAAAATTCATTTAACTACACTGGGATTTTGAAATAGATTTTTGGAAAGGTCAAATTTTCCATGCTCAAGAAATTCCAGATGGAAAATTGTAAAGTCATAGATACACCTACGGAGCACACTGTAAAAGTTCCTATGAAAGATGATGAAAAATCCTTTGTGGACATCACTCTTTATAGGAGTCTTATTGGCTCACTTATCTAATTAACAGTGACTAGGCCTGATCTAAGCTTTTATGTTTATAAAGTAAGTCAACACATGCAGGATCCAAAGTTATATCACTAGAAGTTGGCTAAAAGAATTTTGAGGTATATATCTTCTACCTTAGATTATGGATTATTCTACAAGGGAGAAGATCTGACTTTGATTGCTTTTTCAGATTATATTTCTTGGAGGGAACTTGGTTTCTTGGCTATCAAATAAGCAGACAATTATTTCCTTATCATCCTGTGAAGATGAGTACAAGTCTCTTACAACCACAGCAAAGGAGGTTTTATGGATCAAAAGGCTACTTTTGGAGCTAAAGTGTTATGTAGATGAAGATCTTTCACATTAGAGAAGTTTTGAGCTCCAAAAAGACCCTTTAAGAATTTGTGCAAGATGTAGTTTATATTATTGAGATATTATAACACTAATACTTTTGACTTGCCATAACTTTTTAATCATAGCTCATAAGTATATCATGTAACATATCATTGGAAAGCCTTGTCGAGCGCTTTCCAATGCACCAAACTTCGCTGAATTCGGACTTACCACTAAAATGTTATGCCAATTTTAGTGTGGAATTAAAATGTGGACTCAAAAAACTACGTTACGTAGATTTCAAATTTGAGTGTTTGATTTGTCCATGTGTAAGAAAACATTGAGAAAAAATATAAAAAGAATCTTTACAAAGGGTCTTTTTTGGATTTAGAACTCCTCTATTGATTATCAAGAATGACAACATTTTTGCTCAGGCGCTTGCAAATAATCCAGTCTTCCATGCAAGGAGCAAACGCATCGAGGTAGCTCATCATTTTGTAAGAGAAAAAGTCATTGGGAGAGAGATCTCACTGGAGCATGTTGATTTTACAAATTGTGTTGCAGACCTTCTCACCAAGCCACTACTCAAGAATGTCTTTATCAAGATGAGGTCTAATCTTGGCCTAATTTCGAAGTCTATGTTGATAGATACATAAATTTTAATGAGGAGTGTGAAGATTATTAAAATATTATCTTCCTATTTCGAGTTTGGGGCCATTTCCATAGTTATTTCCATTGTATTTCATGTTGTACATAAAAGGTAGGTGAATTGAGCACATAACCTTCTAGTATAGGTCGGATTTGAGTTAGGTAGATTCAATTTTGATGACATGCAGAAGTTTAGATAGCATGCAATGTCATACTGTATGCATGCAAGCCACATGCAATCAATGCATGCAACATGCATGCATGCAGTTACACATGTGGATCTCTGGTAGGTGAATCAGTTCATTTAAGTGGACTTTCCACGCAACTCCACTGTAGGAATTCGAGTCTCTCTCATGTAGGGAAAGCTTGGCATGTTTTGCCATATTGTGAATAATGACATTTTGGTAATTTGGACTCATTCTCTCTCTACCCGAGTTCTCTTTCATTGATCTTCTCTCTCTATCTGAGAGCAGGCTGTTTTTTCCATACTGAGCACTTATAATTATTTCTGACATTCAATTCTCATAGTGAGAAGTTAGATTTTTTCACCAGATGTATGCCATTGTGCTCTTGCCATAGATTTTTCAAGTATATTGTTCTCTGATAAATCTTGTGCAATTACAACACCTCGGTAAGATCTTGTAGGGTGTGTGGTGAAGTTCACACGTGCTAAAAACTTTACATAGCTCTTCACCAGGCCTTATCACACACACACCATTACGTATGTACCTTTTGAGTTCCTAGAAAAGTATTTTTCCTTTAAATTGGTGTGTTCCTTAAAATCACAATTAGTTAATGAAGGGTGCCCAATGGAACTATCTATCTATGCATCAATATTGCCATGTTTTTCTTGATGCCCATCAATGTACATACGATGTGATTTCAAAACATTCTCTCCTTGCACACGCCGCTCTTCCAAAAAACAAGCATTGGCATCTAAGCCATAAACCTACATTCTCCATTGGTGATAACACAGAGCATGCCAATCACCCCCATTGTATTGAGGTCCTGCATAAGGCATTAATGTGACAACACTATTCAAAGGGACATTAATGCTAGTCAAAGAAGATAAACCCAACCCCGCATTCAAAAAGTACTCACTTGGCTTGATCATGTACATATGACCCCTTATGAAAATGATGTTTCACATAATGGTAGTGGTACTCTATCAGGCCAACATGAATATTTCTTTTTCTCAAAGGGCTTAACCAAAGCTTCTAGGTAAGGAGGAAGGGGAGACTCAGTCAATGAATTTAAAACATTCTTCGATAGTTCAACAATACATAAATTTGGTTGTTCATTTTCAAATCTTGTCATAATGTGTCCAAGTCGTGTTCTTTTTTTAATGGAGTAATGAGATAGATAGAATCTATGTGTGGTGACATCGTGGAATGAATAGAATCCATAGTAGAATCTGCATGAGGTGTTGTGGGATGAATAGAATCCATGTGAGGTGTCATGGAATGAATAGAATCTATGTGTGGTGATATCGTGGGATGAATAGATTCCATGGAAAGATCTATGTGAGGTATGGTGGAGTGAGTGACAGGAATGGAAAGATGCATAACTTCCACATCATGAGGTGTGTAGTGACTAGTGACATCATTATGATCATCAACAAGATCTTCGTCTAATGCCAAAGATGATCCAAAATCGATATTTCTAATCCTGTTGATTAGATTGACAATCGACATGTTATAAGACATTGACACCAATGTATTATTCTGCAAGAGTGAAACATTATACAAGAATTAGTTTTTTTTTTTTCAAAAAATCATAAATATGTGTATGATGAGAAAAGTACTAAATAGTCAAAATGTACCTCCAAATCCACATCGAGCGCCTCAATGTGCTTTCCAAACTTCCACAGATGTTGCGCCACTATTCGTCTTTCTCAAATTTTCAATCCTTTGCATTGTTTGCACTCGCAATATATCTTTTCATTGTACCTTTGTTGATACTAATTTCATTTTACAATTACAAGATTAATTAGCTTAATGTTACAAGCTCATTTATATGTGTATAAATACAGTCCTAACCTTCAAACAAATAAATATATAGTACCTACGATTTAGGTCGAGGCTGGGCACCAAAACTTGATGACGATGATGTTCCACTAAGTCTTTGCTCAAGCATTTGTGCTCTTTTTCGTGATTTCATTTTGTAATAATATTGCATCTTCTTTAACTTTTTGCTATCTTGTGGAGGCGTCATGCTTTAAACAATCGTAGGAAAAAAACAAAAAAGTTATATTCAACACACAATGCTACAAATCCAAATGTTAAGTACATAATATCTACTGTACATTTAATAAATATACCTGTTTCGAGACATTTTCTCAACAGAAGACATATTTGCTAATCAACGATTAAATTTTATCTGCAATTTTTAACAAGAATTTTAATGATATTGACAAAATACACTTGTCAAAATATATAGTTAAAATTGATGTACACACAAATTTAACAAGATCCACAAATATCTTTATCACTAAAACATTCAGATACCTCACCAATGTCAATTTGCTGGTTCATCGACTTTGACCCCTTCTCGACGGGGTTTACCCCTATCACACAAAATAACTCAAATTTGATGTCCATCATTATAGACAAGTCAATTTTAGACCTTATCACTCGAGATATTCAATTGGACGATCGAATTAGCTTTAGGACATTTAAGTAGCTCAAATTTAAATAGCTCAAGTTAATTCAAATTTAACGTCAATCACCCATGTGATGATCTTGGATGTCAAGGGTACTATTTCTGGGATGAGCTTGGACTTATACAACATTCCACTCTCTCAAATGTGCACTCTTTTGTCCATCACTTTGTCTCTTAGGATGATGGTCCTATTGATATCCTATAAAGACGAGTTGTACCTCATCGATAACCTATCCTATTCATGCTAGATATATATGTCACAGTCATAGTGCTTTTCCATATCCACTTTGGCTAAGATTCCACTAATTTGCCACATCATCATTGGTGGCTAGTGGTGACCTTCTAGATTCCTACAATCTAGCAGATAGCTCCTACAATTTAGGAGATTTGACATTTGACTCTTATGAAAAGTATATACAATGGATCTGAACTTAATACTTGATGGAGACCAGTCCTACCCATGTCATATAACATTTTATACCACTAGAATGGTGCCAAGTGGCATAGTACATCTACTAAACTAGTTGTTGGCCAATTTAACCACTAGTTTCCAAATTAAATGAGATGTACAACCTATATGATCTATTTAAATGACTTAGACATAGATTTCACATGTGGGAATAGGCTCCACACATGTCTACTGCTGATAGGTATAAGTCATTGTGGTATCTACAAAATTTGATCAAGTTAGCTTTTGCCAATTTTAACACTCCTCCTCAAAACTAACTTGATAAAAGCATGATGATAATTGATTCCTTCCAAATTTCATGTACATGTTTGACCTTGAGGCATTCTCTTTCTTGATGTGCATGCTCTTCCTTGATGGAAATCCAAGACCTCCATGTCTCATGATGATCACTACAAACATGATCATACAATGTGCACTTTCTATGATCATCAATATTACTTATGCTAGAAACATAAGTCCAAAAATCACCACAACTTTTCTAATATTGACATCAAAAAGTATTTCCATCTCAATAAGGCTAACTAGTTGCTTATGGATCTACTTGCTTATGGATCTAACTACTTGCTTATTGATATTATTGAAAAACTCAAACATCTTACTTTTGGATTCCAAAAGCACAATCCATATGTATCTAGATTAATTATCAATAAAAGATTCATACATTAATGCACCTCCATTAGATACTTGTGAAAAAGAGTGCACATCACTATGAATGAGATCTAATGACTTGGAAGATCTACTAGAAGAGTTAGAAATGGTTGTTTGTGAGCCTTTGAGAGGCTACAAGTCTCACGACTCTTTCCACACTTTGAAAATGCTTTTAGAAGGCGAGTGCAAGCTCCTTTGTGCATAGGATCTCCATTGATTAAGAAGGAAGATTGCGGTCAGCTTAACACATGTTTTTTTATTTTTAAGAAAACATTCCGACCCAATACGTTCTAACCCAAAAGGGTCGGAACGGGTTTCTTAGGGACACATATATAACAAATTAATTAAGACTTTATAAACTAAATAATGTCCACAACTTATATGTGACATCAAACCACATATTTACATTTCTCATTTTTTATAAATCACAAAATCCTTTTAAACACATGGTCATTTTGTACCAACCATATCAAATCATCTACTTGTCTTATATCAAATCAAAATATAATTAATACTCATTTGTCCTTTTTAAAAATCATCAAAATCTTCAAAGAAAACATGGTCCTCTTGTACCCAAAATATGTCATATCAATCACATGCTTTTTTCCTTAAAAATTCATGTTGAAAAATATGTCATATTACTAACATGCTTTTGTCCTCAAAAAAAATTTATAAAATAAGAGTCAAATCACTTTTCTAGTTCCATAATTTGTCTTTTTGACAAACCACTCGTATATGACACTTTTCAGGCTGTGGTCACTTATCTCTAGGCAAAAAAAAAAATTGCGTGTCCTTGCCACGCGTGGCAAAAAAAGCCATGCGACACTTGAAATCTGAAAACCTTATAAAAATGCCCTAATTCAATATTTCTTCACGCTTTCTTGTGGATTTCTTGAGGCTCACTATCACTCTCAAGCTCTCACACTTTCACTCTCAAGCTCTCAATCTCTCATTTCTGCTCTTCACCAGAGCTCTCTTTATCTCTCTCATTTCTCTCCACTCTTCTCTCTCTCTCTCTCTCTCTCTCTCTCTCTCTCTCTCTCACACACACACACACACACACACACACACACACACACACACATCTTTCACTCTCTGATCTTCAATCTCTTTTTCTCTCTCACACACTCTTTCATATCTCCATTTCATTTTTCACACATTTAAAAGTTAGTTTTGGGACATAAAAGACATCATTGAGACACAAAACTTTTGAGGATGCAACATTCAAAGGGATACTTCCTATTCCTTTAATTCTACACTCAATATCATTTGCAGTATACATGGACTTCTTAGTACCCTCATAAAAGGCTTAGCATGGACTGCCATGATAATGCTTAAAATTAATTAGTTTTTTCCTTAATGCATAAAGATCATAACTTGTGTACTCACCAAGCAAAAACCGAAATGCAATTGACACAAAATATAAAAAATTATAAACATATGTGAGCCCTCTTGAACTTGATCCTAACGTACACTTCACATCCAGGCACAAAAGATGATCTTCCATGTTGTAGCACTCAAAAAAATGTGTGGCATTATATAAAAGACACCATGCATAGCTAAATGAGTAATTTTGCTAGAGGGTTTGCAATATATTCAAGGTGTTGAATGAACATGTAAAATGACTTTAAAGTACGGAAGGCGCTCCATTTCTTTACAATTTGGATGTACAATGGATGTTTGGGATTTATGGCAGAAAAAGGCACTCTAGACGATAGACCATAATATTGCAAGGAAGGAATCTTAGCAGTAGAAAAATTCGTGTATATTTTCCATTGATTATTTTTGTAAGGCTCACTGACGATAGCTCCCGTCTGGTCAGCCAGGGTAGCGATTTTAGGAAAAGGTGGAGGCAAAACTAAGGGGCTGGCCGCTGGTGACGAATGAGAGTTTCAGGATACAGCTGAAACACGGTGCTGATAATCACCATATATCACGGTAAGTCTGATGGTAACGGCTTAAAGACTGAAAAGGGTTAAAGGGTAGCAATTTCTAGACCGAGATCAGTGATCACCGATCATAAAACTCAAGTGAACTGCTTGAAAAAGAAAAGAATGATGACAATTATGCAGTTCAGTGATAGGATTAAATTTGCCAATGAAAATTCCCGAAAGCTTTTCGGGTCAGTGCAGTAATCATAGGTCAAGTATTTATTATCACTAGATATCGGGTCTTTACTCTTTACGGTAGCGGATACAGGTTTCCAATACAAGCTAGAGGCAATTGATTTCCTACGTGTATCTGTAAATGTTCATGATTTCATTGCGTTCCAGCTCACAAGGTATTGACCGTGCGAGGACAAAACAGATATATATATAGTTCATTAGTTTTTATTACTCGTGCGATATGCCTAGCTCAATATTTTAAAACGGGCTTATGGTTGTAATTTATAAACTAAAAATTACACCACTTGAAAAACGAAGCATAAGATGTAAACGGTTTAAAAAGCTAAAAAGAAGTAAAAAGCATGATCGTCCAAATACCGCTCCTTAAACAGCGCACTGGATTTCAAATGCTGAAGTACGATGGACACAATAAAAAATCGCAACATATATATACAAACATACAATGTCATTCAGATAAAGAGGGATTGCTTTCAATAGAATCCTTTCTGAATCATGATAAGTTGGAAGTTAAATGCACATTTGCATTGCATGACGAGTTTTATATTACACAAACTGCACATGTTTAACGTTTACGATTTGATATTGAATTTCAGATCTTTGAGCAGTGTAAGCAATGGTCACGATTGTGTTTCAGACTCCCCACTCTGATCTTTGAAGTTTTGATGCAAGTCCAGAATTCTGACGCCTTCTGACTGCACAGTACACGTCTGATTAAAATATTACTATTTAAACTTCGTTGACAGCAACTCTTTAAAACGAATGTCATCAATCTTTAAAGACAATAATAGCACATTGCTACTGCAGTCAACTCTTTTTCTAACTACTTCGATAAAGTATTTCAGTGCTATTTCACCTAGTTTCAACTTTCAAGACAAGCTTTCAACTTTTCCTAGTTTCAAAAAGCTACTAAAAAAAAAAACATCAGTACACAAACAGATAGTCGCATTTTTACCATCTCCATGAATGATTGTTCGGTTGCCATTCATACGAGAGCGCAGTCCGATCGTGGTGTACATTGTATCGCCCTTAGGTTAATATTCAAGCTCAGATTCGCTTCATTGACCGCGAGGATATACCTGTCCACGCCGGCGAGACCCTTGCTTCAAATTTTAAAACAATAAGAGAAGGACGTATGTAAGACGACTAAATATATGAAAAAAAGGGCAAACCACTAGATATAAGAAGATTGATATTTTCATCATGAAGATATCTGTTTGAGTATTGTAGTTTCCTAAAAAACAAAATACAGATAATATACAGACAAAAAGTTATGATGTACATCTTTATTCACGTTGGGAAAACCATCAAATATCAGGAAATCCTCATCTAAAATATTTGAGTGTCCAACAATACCTCCCTAATCAGTGTCCACATTACAAAAGAATATGCAAAATGTACAGAAGTATTACCTGTCGAATGAAACAGTTCATGGTTTGGATCTCAGATAGCAAGAAAATCTTCTGGCTCAATAGCTCCATTTGCTTCCTAATCCACTGCAGTTTTATTCAAGTACTCGACCGTCTTGATATGCAGATGTCATGAGATTTGCGAAACATTCGAAGGTTATTAGTTTAGCAGTTTAGGTCACGGAGCTGAGTCTGGAAACAAGGGAACCTAAGTTTCAGTATGCTATTTTGAATTAGATCAACGATATTGCAACATACTTCTTCAGCTGCAAAACCAAAATTAGGGTCATCTAATTCTATTACTCCCCAAAACTGTGGGATTGAATGATTCCGGTCCAGAGCAGCGTCCGAAGCATTCATTGCCCTTTGATTTAGCATCAACCTGAAACGCAGGTTCCCTTGTTTCCCAACACAAATCCGAGACCTCAAAAGTTTCGAAACGAATTCTGAAGGTCCAAGGAAAATGTACCAGGATCTTCGGACTCTCGGCAATATCGGAAATTTTGGCACTAACCGCAAACCCAGCCGTGATAGGTATAAAAGCAGCAGAAGCAAAACATAAAAAGCAACTACTCATTACTTGAAGAAAAATAAGTAAACACTAGCTCAATCTTCAGCAAAAAGTGCAAGGTACGTTCAATCTGACCACAAAATAAAGAATGCACATTGTAGAATGTCGCTAGTTTGTATAATTTGTATTCGCAATGTACACAAACCGATGAGGCATGCACTGGCAAGCGGCAACATTTTGAACAAACCCACATTAAGAAAGGACAACTATAATGAGGAGCGGCACCGGCATGCCGCATGCCTGATGGATAGGTAACCCACAACGGCTTTGTAAGGAATCTGAGCCAAACCCACATCGAGAGTCGGTGCATTGATAATACCCTATAGTACATACTACATTCTCAGCAGAATGGAGGATGGGCTTGACTCTAGTATACGATGTACGTCACTGTGGACTCGTTTCTCGAGTCTTCCCTATCTAGTATGAACAGTCTCGACTCGATAATCTTAACTTCAAACAAGTCGCGGGAGAGACAATAGAACTTCAGTGTGTGTATCCAAATTTCAATCTACATTTCAAAACGTTTGCCTACATAGAGCATAGAGCAGGCTTGGCATTTGCAAGTTGCAATGCAGGTCAAAGGCTAGGTTGCCTTTTAAAAAAAGAAAGTTAAAATTTACAACACCATGTCATTTGACAAATTTAAAAATTGCCCTTCCATTTTAAAGGTAACTTTGAAAAATCAATGTCATGCTAGTTTAAAATTTTTAAAACTTTATTGTAAAATATAGCACTAATATATGTATAAGTGGTTGAAAGTTTCATATTGGATAATCTCAACTTCAAACAAGGCATGGGAGAGACAATAGAACTGAAAAAAAGAGAGAGAGAGAGAGAGAGAGAGAGTGTGTGTGTGTGTGTGTGTGTGTTCAATCTATATTCCAAAAACCTTTGCCTACATAGACTCTAGAGTTAATTGGTCTAATATGTGTGTACTACCTATTATGACACACACTATAAATAATAAATATTATGTTCAAATATCAGTTTGTTTATTTATCTTAAAACTTATCTTTTATGGGCAAGTGACTTTATGGCAATGGCTTAATCATAAGCATTTAAGTATTAGATAACGGGCCCGTATGGCCCGTTACGAAATATTGTGACGCTCGGGCTCACCCGGTTTATTTATCTTAAAACTTATCTTTTATGGGCAACTACTTTATGGCAATGGCTTAATCATAAGCATTTAAGTATTAGATAACAGGCCTGTATGGCCCGTTACGGAATATTGTGACGCCCAAGGGCGAGCCCGAGAGGGTGAGCCCGGGCGTCACAATATTTCGTAACGGGCCGTACAGGCCCGTTACCTGACGTTATTTGGCAGGTGCGGGCGTAGTATATACGGTGTGCTACTTCAACATATATATTGTGTGCGACTTCAACTGAACGCTGATCTTTTGTTTCTCTTCATCCGCTGCTTTGAGACAACTTTCTGTTCCAATTCTTTCGAAACAGCCTCCTCGAATCGCTATTTGTCCAACAAAACTTGTTTAGCCAAAATAGCATCTTGTGACTTTGTGTACGAAACTTCTAGTTGGGCATTCTGTCTACAGATGACTTCATTTTCTGCCTGTAGCTTGTCATTCTCCTCTTGTAGCTCTTTCTTCTGATAGTCAACTGATTTTGGCTTCAAATCTTCTAAAATTCTTCGGCTGGTGGTTCCTCGCTATAATCCTTAATCGTCTTCTTGTCGACTTCCATTCATGTGGCTGTGGTATCGGCCACTACCTTTGTATCTGTGCGGAATAGATGTTGTTGCACCTCTTCCTCTCACCGTATGTATGATGTTGAAATTTTAATTTAATGCTTCGTATATTTTTTATTGTATAAAAAAGAGTTATACGATTTAATATATGGTTTGTATACGATTTTGGGGGCATCATTCTGCCATATTAGAATCGGCCGCACCTGCCAATAACGTTAGATTTAAAATTTCAATCTGCAAGCAAAATTCCTAGCCTTGCCTCGCAAATGCAATACGATGTGTTCAAATCATTCATTACAATTAATTTGCATCAATCAATTTTTAGGGAATCTTACTTGACATGAATTTTTTGGCTCTTCCTGGACCCTTGTGGAGGCATCCGTCGCTGATTTGAAAATGTCCTTGATTGAAGACCCTCCTCATGTTGTTTCAGCTTTAGAACCCGATCCTTTTTTGCATGCTCATGCTAAATTGCCACCTGCAGGTCTTGCTAGAACTGTGTGAGTTCTGCTCTCAGTCTGGTGTTGTTGGTGGCCAATTTCACTACTCGAGCATCTAGTGAGGTTTTGGCTGTTATAGTATCCTGGATAAAAGTACCCAAGGTCTGGTATGCCGATGTGACATTTGTGGGCCCAACCGGTATGGTATCGCTTGCTGGGCCTTGTTGAGGTGTTGCCCCGGGTAGTGCGCTATATTTCTTGTCGTCTTCGATGAGATTTTTTGGTGCCATCATTCCATCAAGTGCGGTAGGATCAGCACGCGACAGTGAGGCAATGTACTTCATTTGTGTGAATGTATCATCGTCCCATGGTTTTTCAGACTCGTCATTCAGATTAGATGGATCAATGGGGGGAGTGAGTGGAGTGGCAAATGTGTGTAGAGGGAGTGACATGGGTTGTTTGAAGGAAGCAACTGAAGGAAGTGTAGGAAATTGAAGAGTGGTGTCGAGGATGGAAGGAAATGAGGGAGGTGAGAAGTGGAGCATGTTTAGCCAAGAGAGGGTGTCGGGTGATAGTTGAGAGTCTTGTGGGTTAATGATGAGGAGTGGAGTGGAAACCGAAGAGTCCAGGGATGGAAGAGGAATGGATGAGACGATGGTGATGGAGGGTGGAGGGTGGAGGAGTAGCGAGAACGATGACAGAAGGTGGAGGAATGGGAGCGATAGGAGGTGGAGGTTGTTGTCACAATGGATGAAAGAACGGAAGTAGAAGAATTGGCTGTAGGTCGGGACAGTGCAGTATGTTGGCATGTGGCAGGAGGACTTGCGGAGGATGAGGCAACGCCACACATACATTTACTGGCTGGTGGGTTAGTTGGAATGGTAGGGGGTCAAAGGCTGGTGGATGGAGCGGTGGTGGAGAGGATGTCAGAACGTTGGGAATTTCGAACTTTCGGTTCAAGGAGAGTAACAGTAAGTGCGGTGAGAAGGGGCCCTGTGGAGAACCATTCGTGCACGTTGTGTTTTATGGCCCGCTTCAGCTCGGATATGACACAGGATTGCCAATCATAGGGCACTACTGTATCGCTAGGGAATTCCTTGTGGGACTCCACAAGCTTGCTGAGGAGGAGGGATGGAATGTGGTCCTTCCACAAACTTCCAACGGCTAGAAAATTGCTCAATAGACAAATCCCCAAGATACTCGACCAGAGCTACCCAAGAGCACCTCTCACCTTAGACCAAGGAGGTCTTTGAGAAGACGAGATGAAAGAAGATTGAGAGCCGAGGAATACTAGTTAATATTGTAAGGTAGGAACTGTGTAAGCCTCATGGTGAATCCCGAAAGATGGAATGACCATGTAGGAAGTAGTATTTCTAGGCTAATCATTAGAGGAGTTACAAACATCAAAAGGGCCGTTTAAGAAATGCCACGTAGGACCAAAAAAAATGCCGGATTTTAAAACTCTGATGGACTTTCAGGTCCACTTTAGCTTAACCTTACTAGTAATGTGTAGTTAACATGACACGATTATGATGCATGCAACTGCAACTTCAAGAACCTATGACACTCATTAACTAACTTTTTTAAATTTGAAAATGAGATTGTGTCCCTCATTTTAACTAGCGACAGAATACACATAGAGTCTCAGGTATGCCATTAATGAAGAATAGTGTCTATTCTCTTTTTGTTCTGTCAACTGATGTTTGCGGAGATGTCTCAATTTCATCTACACATTGTTCTCCCTGTCGAGAATGCTCCGATAGCTAAAAGAGGAGTAGTGAAAGAATCCACAGTTTCTCCACTTGATATGATCGCTCACAGAATCAACCAAAGAAAGAATTATGATTTGTGGATTGACGAAAGTTTGTATCCATTGGATCCGAGCTCGATGCAAGCTCCACAATTCCAATCCATCACGCAATTAATAAAGTTTTTGTGTGATGGAGAAAATGGTTTACTGGGTTATTGTGAAAGATTGACGACTTATGGTGTTGCAAACTCTGTTCAGAAAATACAGAGTTTAGAATGTATGTTAAATGGTTTGCTTGCTGATTATAGAGAAAAAGAGACTGCATTATCACAAACAAAAAAAGATAATGCACATTTACATAATATTATATTAAATTTGAATGCAAGTAATGATCAATTCCGACAAGTTGTTTAGACATTACGTATATCAAATGACCAGTTGAAAGAAGAAACTCGCATACTAGATAAGAAATTAAAAAGAAACAAGCGAAAAAAAATTCTGAAGGACATTGATGAGCTTTCGTTAAATGGAGGCCAATGGAGAAAAAGGATCCAAGCATTCAAGTAAGGATTTGATTTGAATCAGTCTTATTTTAGTTTTGTGAAGTAGCATGACATTTATTATGTGTCCTATTTGGGTTTCTTGATTTTCATAATCATTTGCAGATCAGCATTGGTTGTAAATGAGCATCTGAAGGACAATGACCTGATCGAAAAATCACTGGGTTCAGTATTGACAATTAAGTTCACAAAGTCTTTATTGGACAATAATCAATATTCTCGAATCAAGTCCAAGGTCACTGAGGCTTTCGGATGAACGAGGTCGGTAAGGTAATCGACCGAACGTTAATTCAGGGAGCATTTCTCAGGTATTAGCAAGGAGGCATATGCAAGTATATTTAAAATTATTAAAGAGGCTTATGGACAATTGCATGTAAGAAAATTTCCCATTCCTCGCCCTTTTCATATAAGATTGGAGAGAGATGTATTGAATAAGGGTATGCAAAACTTCATTGGAATCCCTTTTCACATCAATGAGATTTACAATTCAGTCTGGCAATTTGTCATATAATTCTACCAACAACTTATTTGTGTATTTGAATCATTTATTGAGATTTATAGTGAAATTCTATAATATTACAAGTGTTAGTATGAGCAAACTTATTCAAGTGGTCAAGCTAGATGAATCGGAAGCTATAAAAGGACAAAAGTTGGAAAGAGTAAGTATTACTCTCATGAATGGAGCATTGAGCAATGCAACAAACTCAAGGGATCTCAACTTCAGTGTGCAATTAGAAAACAACATATGGTGGCTAGCATGTTTTCAGGTAAAAAATGGGTGTTATTCATGTGCAATTTCTATTAGTAATTGTTTTGAATATATAAAAACTTGTGATTCCATATGTTGAACAGGTTATCAAGGAGGATCACGATGTTCTTTCCTGGATTTTTAGTAGAAGAAGTTATCTAGATATCATAAAGGATCATATCAATGGCAAAGTACTTAGTGTTCCTGAAAGAGGTGAATTTTTTGTGGAATGGCATTTAGCTGGAGACTTGAAGTCATTGAAATGTATGTTCAATGTATCTCATGGAGCAAATTCGAAACATCCATGTCTATATTGTATGAAATCATCAAATGACATTTCAAGGAACACAAGAGTTTCAAGAGATATTGAAGATCCCAACTGGAAACCGGTACTACCAATTCCTTTACAAAATGTGCATATTTGCACACTTCTTGGAGAGGTGAGGATCATAGAGAAATTAATATATCCTCATATCTTGTTTGCATGGAATATTAAGCCAGAGTCAGCATCAAAACAAGCAATCGCTCGATTAGAGGAAGTGTTGTCAAAAGCAGGCCTTCATAAAGGCCATGTTAAAATACAAAAAGATGAAAAGCTTTCGGGAAAAAGAGGAAACGTACCCAGTAAACCTAGCATAGGAGGAGTCAAAGCTCGTCGATTTTTATCAAATCATTTTAAAGAGTCGTCTAAGATCCAATACTCAGTTTGGAAAGATGTTATTTATGCAACAGAAGACTTTGAAGATAAAGGAACAACAAGGGTAAAGAAAGTTGAAGTTTGGAAAAAGCTCGATAATATGGTTGAAGTGCTTAGAAAAGACACAATTTCATATGCAGATGCACTCCTATTGGAGAAAACAGCAATAGAGTTTGTAGATGCAGTTCGGGTGGCTTGGGGCTCAGATCACATCACCTACTACATGGTAAGATACATTTGAACAATGTCTTACAATTTTATAATTTTAGTATAACTTGCTTGATAGATTCTAACCAATGCATAAATCTTTGATATTGCAGCACATACTAAGGCATCATGCATCATTTTTTGCAAAAAAGTATGGCAGTTTGAGTATATGGTCCTCACAAGGAATGGAGAAATCACATTGGCAGGCAAGAGCAACATTTCATCAAAATACACAACATGGTGGAACATCCTCAAAAGATAGTTACATCATTCAGCTATTCCAATGGTTTTATAGACGAGCTCAAGTTCGATACACAACAAGATCAACCGAATATCAAAGATTCAAAAAAGCATGTAAATTTATAAGCCAAAATTAGATTGATGGCATTCAATAAAGGTCAAATGCGTGTAATCAAAAATTCTCAAATTTCACATACATTAAATGGAAAAGAGTACAATCATTTTTTTTTTCATTGTCTCTAAGGACAATTTTTGTTGTGTGGCCATGAATGAACTTTTTCCTATCATACGGATCCAAAAATCAAGTGGATCGCCTTTTGCTCAGATCTATATATCCTGATAGAATTTCCAGAGCTGATGATCTCATAGGAATATTTTCTGGCACATAATTAAACACTTTAAGAGCAACATCTCTTTTGACAAAAATGATTCTATATGTATTTTTTGGATATTTATGCCCTTGGGCAAAATAAGATATGGCCTTGATGGCCATGATTAAGGTTCCCGCATTCACAAAAAATCTTTCATGAAGAATACAAATTTTGCTATTTACAAAATGTTTCAAATAATGAGCCAATGAGGCATCCTTTTGTCTCGCGCCTTGTCTTTCTCTCAATCCTCCATGCCTGCTAGCAAAGACATCAACTTCAACGATTTCCTACAACACATAATCAAGTGTTAGTCAAACTAGTAGATCAATCATCAGTTACACGTTAAATAGTAAATGATTTTTGTGAGAAGGTGTACTTACCATATCCTCCTCGTCAGTCTGGATCACACCAACAGCTTCTAAATTGTGACCAGCAATAATGGTCGATTGCTCGTCAGCTGGAATAGTATATATGGGAGGTGGCGGATACCGTTTCTAAAAAGCCAAAAACTCCTCCTCACTCATATGCCCTGCTCTCAGATAGCATCCTTTGAAGGGCATCTGTGCCACTTGCCCATTCTTCCTGATCCTCATAGTCGATGCCATCTATGAGGTTGTCATCATCAAAGTCAATAAAATCACTAAATTCAGAAATCATCCTTGACAAAAGAGATAATATCTCATCTTCTTTGAGATCCATTACGTCTCTGATGTCGCTAATGGACAAGAATGCAATATCGTCCATATGGTACACAGGGAGGTCCATCAGGGTTCTGCTCTGGTCAATCTGGCTCGCGGTAGATAAGGGAGAGATAGACAAAGAACGAGCCTTGGCATGATCATATTGATGTGCTTGCCTGGCCTCCTCTGCATCTCCTAAAACCTCATCAATAATGGAAACCTCTGAAGCCACACGAGTAGTAGGGGCAGGCAAACCAATCATAGATGACCCAGAAGATTCTGCATCATCAGGGATAAGAGCAGATAAGAAAAACGCGAAGGCCATACCCTCCTGAATGAAGCGACATACTCGATTGTGTTCCTCACAGGATATGACACGTTTAAACAGATCGATAAGTTTGGTAAACTTACGATCATGCCTTTGCTTGGCACTAGGCTGAGCATGAGTCAAATCTGTGAAATGCACAAATCTTAGGCCGTCCATCAGAAGGGTACCCTGTTGCAAGCACTCATAAAAATCCTTGTACAGTTTAAGAAAAACTTCCCTGTGCTCAATAACAAATCTCTCTATGTCAAACTGAAAATCAAAATAGGACAAAAAATGGGCCTGTCTGTCGCTAACTTCAGCATCAACAAGGAAAGAACTAAGAGCTATATCATAGATCGAACTAGCAGAAGAGAAGGCCATATCGATAAGAGACGCCGGTTAGGACGGGGACATAAACGGTGTAAACCTGGACACGTGATGGCGATATGCATTGTACACGATTTTGGATATCGGAACTATGTGCTAGGGTAGCAGTGCGACTATGGAACCATCGGTTGGGCGCGTGGTAGCGATATTGTATGTACTAATTTTGGAGCAGGTCAGTTTCCTAGACTCAATATGCGAAACTAATTTCGGAAAATGACACTCATATATATAGTCTAATACAGAGCATCTGAACCGTACACATGTTTCGGTAACGTGCGGTAAAAATTGTCACACGTGTGGAAACGACGGCCAAATCATTAGCATGACACATGTACAAATCGGATCCTAACACGTGTTCTCGCACGTTCATGCCAACTGTACGATCGTACGAGCCAGTCATCATGTTACACATGTGTGGCCCAGATCAGGACACGTGTCCTCACATGTGCATGCCAGCCGTATGATCGATGAGACCGTTGATGTCCTTACATGTGGCAGGTCCGTGTGATGACACGTTTGGCCACACGTGCGGTATAGCTTTCCCCTCCGCGCGTCGTAGCGATACGCCATCTCACATATCGCCATCACGTGCCGTTTTCTGATTGAAGTCAGCTCAGCAAGATGATGGACATAGTTGTGGATGGTTCTCCATCCGCAATATACAAGACTTTTTAGAGTGGTACATCATGCAATCCGGGGTTCCAAATATGCGAAAGGTAATTAGGCTAGTGAATTTCCTAACTAAGTTATTTTCGATTTGGTTTTTGATAAGTCAATTGACTCGATTCTTTTGGATTTGCAGTATAAATGTCGAGCATTTACAATGAATGAGATATATGAGTTTCGTCAACAGATTTTGGTGAACTTATTATCGCCTACAACACCCAGTCCAGCTGCGGAAACGGGAGGCCAATCAAGTCCACAACTGACACTAGTGCAGGGTGGAGATAATCCATATTACTTTGAGCTGTAAATAATAGATTAAATAGAGATATACATTTTTTATGTAATGCCCTGTAAATAATTATGGGCATATAGAAAGATAGAGACAATGGGGAAAAAGCATCCATTGTTATATACATGACGCACATGTACATTCTCAGAAAATGAGAAATATATTGATATTTATGAGAGCTTTTACAAATCTTGTATCGTGATTGCTCTATTATCTAAACAATTTCGCCCAAATCTTTGCATTTGATTTTCTCTTCATGTCTTTTATGTATCTGCACAAACATACATTAATCAAATTACAGCTAGTTATCCAAATATTGACAAAAAGGATAATGAATACAAATTAATATACAAATTCATAGATTTCACATACCAATTTTCATCCAATATAAAGCTGAAATATTCAAGGATATCTTGCTATAAAAGTGTCAGTTCCGTTCTAATGTAGAATATCTCAATCTCAATATTAGTAAGTAACTCCCCATTTGCCATGATATCAATGAATATACGATCAGTGTGTCCAATGTTGTCTAGATCTTGATCTAATGGGGCCCAAGTACCATTGTGTTCTTTCCATCTCTGATAATGAAACACCATACTAAGCATTTGCTTCTCTATACAGTATCTAAATGATATGGATGAATGTTTGATTCTACAAGAAATATCTGCAGTGGATCTTACATCCCAACCTTTGTCCATGAATTTGAATAAAAAATCATCTGATAGATTTTTGCAAACAAACAATGTGAGAGTTCGATGCACCTCCATGTTTGAAAAAGAGCTGACAAACAATGACATTGGAACGAACCAGCTTAAGTGCACATTTCTTGATCCAGTACTAGCCTTGAGTGACTTTTGTTTATCATTATATAGCTTGGAATGAAAACATTTTATTATATTGTCATTGACTGCAATCCACCACACGTTATCTTGAAACTTAGGTAGAGGTATACACTCTAGTTTTCCCATTTCTCCATTACTGTCTGGAATATACATAGCATCATAAAAAATATTCCAAAATCTGCAAGTTCTTTTGTCGTTCATCCTCTGTATTGCAATTTGCCAATTTTTGAATGGATGACATCTATAATACATGAAAGAGATGCCGCAGGTTCCCATTCATGTATATTTGAAGGATATAGATCTGCAATACAAAATCATAATAAGCTCCGATTCATATATACGATTACGTTTTAAAAATGACAAGCAACCCAAAAAATTAAGATACTTACAATTACACTTTCAAAAATCATGTGGATTTACAGCCTCCACATTAAGTTCTGAATGCATATAAACATGTTGAATAAGCACTGAAATGGTTTGTCCTCCTGAATAAACTTTGAAATCAATAATCTGCCCTTTCCAATAAGATCTATATGTATACTTGGCCTTTTTCTTTTGGTGAAAAGCCCCTCTCGCTGATGGATTCATCAGTACCCAAGAAGCCTTATGATATTCACGAGCAATCCATGTGCCATCGTCTTCTCTCTCATTATAAAATTTTGCAAAGCATATCAAGGATCTCGGTCTTCTTCTCATCGCCATAGCTTGAAGAGTTCACGTTTGAACTTGTCAATATGAGAGTCCAAAGTATAATAGGCGCCAAACCTATTTGTGAGTCCCAGGATAATTTTAACTTGAGATTAACCCAAGCAGTTTAGTCAACCAGTCGTCGCGCACGCCAGCCAATAGTATGATTCCAATCTACCGGACCAGAAATTCAAATTTGCCTAAACATGACTTGTGTTTTCCGGGTCAGGCGAGTTATGTTACATAGAAGCCACTATGTCAATAACCGATTGGGCCACATGGACATAAACAGCGAGGAAAAAAAAACTCGTAACAAACGGCCATTCTAAGTTTGAGAACTCCTATAATGGTAATAAATGCAAGTAGACCCCTCTTAAAGAAAGTAGAGTGAGCCACCTTTTGATGGTGACCTCTAGTGGAGAGCATTATTCCACTTGTAATTTGTGAGATGTGGAAATGTCACTAGGATGCCACCTAAGGAGCTCTCTTGTTTATTTAAGAGACTCACCCTTTGTAGAAGGGAGCTTTTTGTGTAATGTATCTACTCCATGTTTCAATGAAAATAGCTTCCATGAGTTTGATGCATCTTTGAGCTCATTGATCATGTTTGTTTCTTGAGTGATGCATTAATGATCTTGCACTTCCATCCCTCTGTGTGTGGTTGTGGATTAGGGAGGACTAGCTTTCTTGCTTTTCTTCATTTATGCTTTGTGGATTAATGTAGAAATCGGCATCAAGGTAATTCGTCTTGGCTAGGTTGTGGTGTAGATCTTGCAAATACTAAAACAGCCTATGCCATTGACGTTGTTGGCTGTCCAAGAATCAAGAAATGTGTGTTTCTTGATTCTTGGGCTCTCCAAAATTCTATCTATATTAGTTTTTGTTTCTTGTTTTAGACTAATGCAAGTGTAGTATAGTTTAGGAATTGATTCAGTTCGATTTGCAGCATTAAAGTAGGATTTCATGGCTATTCAACTACTCTACATGTTGATTTCTTGGTTGAATGCATGATCTGCATGTTTGGATTGAAGCATGTGATTTCGGTTCAAGAGAGACGCCCCTGAGTTGTCCTTTGACAGGCAGGACATTAAATACTACAACGTTCATCAGTCCTTTCTGTCTAATTTGGGCCTAAAAACAAGAACGTTCACATCAATGTAGCCTGGTAACAAGCAGAAACTGTTCTGAAACCAGAGAAGAAGTAAAGAACTTAGCCAACTGATTCTCTAGAGCAGGGAAGCAGTGAACAGTGAAAATGATGGATTGGGAGTGAATGGAGGTGGAACACATGGAAACGAGAGTAGAACAGGTGGTTATGAGTGTTGAGGAAGGTGTGTGTGAAGTTTGGTTGCAAACGGAGATAGTTGAAAATTCGCTTATAAAATCGGCAAGAGCTTCGTTGTGTGAAGTGCCAAATGACTAAATTTCCTGCCTATATAGAGGGAAATTAGAGGGCGTATTACAAGAAGTGCACTTTCTATTGTTTAGTTCCGCACCAAATTTTGCAGGGACCTTCTTCACAAAATTCTAAGACCCCATACAAGTCTGCAAGAGTTCATACGCTGTTTTGATTGCCTTGTGAGGGTTCTAAAGGTCATGCGAGGGCAACACTCGTAGGGAGAGTACTCTCAGACAACTTGCCCAATTTTGATGATTTTCAAGATATGACCATATAGGTAGGTCAATTTCACTGCCTTGATTCCATTCATGCTATCTACGAGAGTTGATATGGTGATCTTGATGGTATGTGAGAGTTCCTATGATTCAAATTTTCTGAACTCTCTTAGAGGCTCTTTTTTGACTATTTCTTTACAAGTAACTCTCGCAAAGATTTCTGTAGGTTCATCTGGGTCTAATCTAACTATGGTGAATTCTGCGAGAGTTCTTATGATGATCTAATAGCTGATCCATCAGTTTAAGTGATTTTTATCTCTATTTTTGGTACTTTTTTTTGAGATCTTCAAATTAGATCTACAATTTTAGATGCTAAGTATTGCCAGATGTTGATCTGCTATATTTTTTTATCCTATCTAAATATGGATCCTACTTGGATCTTGTCGGATCTTGCTAAATCTTGTCGGATCTGGCTGGATTTGACTAAATCTAGCTAGATCTTGTTAGATTTGGCTATGATGACCCTTGTAGCATAAGATCTAAACTGTAACATGAGCTACTTGTCATCATCAAGCTTGATATGGATTACTGAGGTGGCTAGTGCTTGTGTAGTTGGCTACCATTGATGGGTGTATCAAACAGTGTCCCATCGAGATGTTCGAGGTCCACGGCTCCATAGTTGAGGATCTCCTTGACGCGGTATGGGCCTTCGCTAGTGAACTTCAATTTTTCCTTGATCACCTTGGTTTTATACATGAGCGAAGATCTTTCTTGTGTAACTGGCAATCATGCCATGCTTTACATCATGCTTTCTCAGCTACCAATGCATGTACAGCCAAGTGTCGTGTCTCACAAAGCTTATGTAAGGCTTCATGGTGCAATTGTAGAGATTTGGACTCATCAAGATGCTATACAGTGGAAACTCTCAATGATGGCACCAAAAACTCCACTACCATTACAACATCCTGACCATAAACTAGTTGGAATGGCGTTTGATCACTACTTCCTTTAAATGTTGTCCTGAATGCACACAAAACAACATGCAATTTGTGCTCCCAATCAGATTTGATAGCTTCAACTATTTTCGTAATAGCGTTGCACAAGATCTTGCTAGATGACTCTACCTACTCATTACCACGAGGATAATATGTCGTGTTGAATCGATGGATCATGAAGAATTCCCTCAATAGGACCTTGATGGTCTCATTGACAAAATGGCTTCCACGATTGCTGACTATCTCCACGGGGCATCTAGAGCACACAATGATCTTTTTGTATAGAAATTTAGTAGTAGCTAGTGCATTAGTAGTTCGCACTGCTTTGGCTTCTACCCATTTGGTGAGATAATATGTAGCCATCGGACTTGTGAGCTTCTGGCAGCTGGATGGATGGGACCGACGTAGTCCAATTCCCACTTTCACGTGGTGCTTGAGCTAGAACTGGATGCAATAGATCGTAGTGCAGTCTTGTTGGCCTCCTAGATTGCTGGTACACATCGCATTTTCTTAGATATTCTTCTGTAGCCTTATGAATTGTTGGCCACCAGCATCTTGATTGCAAGATCTTGTGAACTATAATGTCAGATGCAAAATGACCTCCACCCATGCCTTCATGTGAGAGTGAAATGATCTGGGTTGTCTCATGTGGAAGAATACACCTTCGGAGGATGCTATATGATCCATCACATCATCTTTTTGTTGATTGGCATGTATGTGTTGCATATTATTTGAGAAATAAAATATAATAGAATTTGGCCTGAATGTAATATCAAATAGTAAGCTAGCTCACCTGAATAACTTTGTGACACTCACATCTGACCATTTGTATCTATTTTGCAAGTTTAGACAAGCTTCCAACTAAGACATTTGTGCACCCTCTTCAAGAGGGTGAACGACAAGCCCCGCATCATTACTTTTTCATTCATTAATGTATCTTTGGGTGGGGTCATGAAAAATACATCTATCATGTCATCCATGCCATCTTCCTGATTATGTGTTTCAAATGACATATGTTCATGTAATATATCTTCTTGCGAGACATTTTTTGCAAGTCAACATATACATGTGGGATCAATGGTAGTGCTTATGCACTTGCATGTCTAAATCTTGTAGATTGCATAGCTTCATCTGGTTAAAGTCTTCAGTAATCATGTGAATGCACGTCGTCATCCTCCAAGTAAAAAAGTTCATTTATATAAGTATATATATTGCGTGATGATTAAGATGTAATTACAAAATAAGTTTCTACTTAATAAGCTAGCTTTGAAAAAATAAATTCAAACTCTTTTTTGGTAATCATAAGTATTGAGAACATCGAATGTGATAAATAATATGAATACTCACCAATGATCTAACTCTGAGAATAAACAATACTTTTCTCTTTATCTATTTGTACATGTGAACATGCGATGACATTTGTTTTGGGACTTGGATATAAAATACAAAAAAAAAAAATTGGTATTATTTTGAATACCTATTTTTAGTCTGAAATCATGGTATTTTTATTAGTCAATCTCCAAATTATTTAAGAAAAATGTATAAATAAATGTATTTTAACAATAAGTCATGATAGAAAAAATTTACAATCTTTATTAAACCATCATAATACAACATTTAAAGACCTTGGATAATTAAACTCCATAAGATAAAAAAGAGCCCTTATTGTTTTTACTGTGTATTTCTCAAAGAGTTTTCACTAATAACACGATGACATTTGTTTTGGGACTTTGAGCTAAAAAAGAGTAAT
This sequence comes from Diphasiastrum complanatum, assembly GCA_029204225.1. Lineage (NCBI taxonomy): Eukaryota > Viridiplantae > Streptophyta > Lycopodiopsida > Lycopodiales > Lycopodiaceae > Diphasiastrum > Diphasiastrum complanatum. The sequence continues at coordinate 2,084 of MU836432.1, read as the reverse complement.
GTTTTTCGGTGTCTTTTAATGGTCCTAGTTTTAAGCCAAAATCATGGATTTTTTAATGGTCCTAATAAATCTCTAAATTTTATTTTTTTTAAAAAGCCAAAAAATGCATATTTTTAATAAAGCACTACAACTTTTTTTTTTTTGCAAACTTCATAAAACCATCATAATTACAAATGAAATAACATTTCAAGAGAACAAATGATTTTTGAAACTCAAAATCCCATTGAAATACAAAACGAATTAAATTATATTCGCATATTATCTTTTTTAAACTACATTTCTCTAAGGACTTTTCATTAATGTCTCTCAATTCAGAACTTGACATATTCTCAACACTCTCATTTTCAGATGATGAAGTGAAAGATCCATCTTCTTCATAAAAGTCAAGTGGCATGTCTTCCTCAGAATCCACGTCCAATGTTGACAAGAAACTTTGTAAGTCAATTTTTATCTGTCGATGACGAGTGGAGGGTGATGGGTTTTCCATTAATCCAAGTCATTCTTTCAATATAGATATAGTTGACTTTCGTTGATGATTGGTCATTGTTAACTCAAAATTAAACGCCAAAATATCTACATCCAGTAAATCCAAATCGTCGACTCTTGGTTGAGCCTATTCTTCCTTGAGCCCACATAAATTTCACGTTCCTCCCCCTGCACAAACTACAAACAATCATTATCTCGAGGAAGATTTGAAAGTTCGACAATTGTAGTTGAAGTTCTTAATTTATGAGGCCAATGAAATTCTTCAGCTGTTGATGCGCGTTCAAGATTGAGCAAACTGATTTTTTGTTCCTCAAAAAGGTCCCTCCACCAATGCTAATCAAACTTATCTAAAAATTGATAAGCTACTTGAATACTTGACTCCAAAAATGGATCAATCTCATGATGTTCTATTTGTGCCTTTTGGTCTTCTAGCATGGACTTCAAGGGAGACAACACATCAAGCTTGATGTTAGTCGATTGAATGTTAAGCAAAATCAAACTCCTTCAAGAGGTAGCCATGAAAGTAAATTTAAAAATTGTTTGCCCCATATAATGTTTGATTCATTACATTTGATTTTAAACTGATGTTGAAAGCTAATATCATTAATATTAGCTACACAACGCTCTGTTTCACTAGATGCCTTAATATAATCATAAAAATCATATGTGAGTGTCTGATTAATGACATGTTTGGCTTTGGTAGATATGATTCCTTGACAATGCTTTGAAGCACTAGTAAAGAAAATGTCTGTTTGCATCTCAACCTCTTAGAAAAGCAACTAAACATTCGATCAATTTGATCGTGGGTATGCCCCACCAACAAAAAGCCTATCTTTACTTTTTTAAAATTCTCTACTAGCATGGACAAGCATGCCAAAACAATTTGGTTTTTATTTTCTCTAGCAGTGTTGTCAAGCCGCAAATAAAGTATTTCCGGAAGATTTTCACCAAATTTGCAGATTATCTTGTGTACAATGGTGATCATCAAATTTGGATCGTTTCAAACGTTGGATTTATTAAAGAAGACCTTGGACTCCAAAGTGCTCCAACGAGATGAACTTGAATAAAATTTGTCTCGTTCAAATTTTTGGGCACTCTAACAAAATGAGACAATATTGTTTTCTTCTGATCCATTCCATCAATAACAAGGCCCATATATTTTTGTGACATTCCAAGTAACCTTAAAAAAAATTCTAACTCTAGACTTATGCTAAGCATAAACCCAACAGAAATAATTGACACATAAAAAAAATGGAATTCTCTATCTGGATTTTCGAATCCTAGATTTATTGTGTATTGGCACATTGGAAATCTTATCAGCATGTGGAAAGACAAATAGATTTGAAGTTGTAGAAGAGGAGAAAAACTATCAATTCCTAGTGGAGGTTGCTCTTAGTTGGACATTGTAGCAGATGATGGAATATCGGTTGCACTTTCTTTCGACAAGGACTCATTTCATATTAGTGTCTTTTTGCATTATGGAGTTGGTGTATTGTGCGGTAATGTAGAAGTTTGCAAGAAACTTCTCGAGTGAGCAGCAAGTTGAGCGGTTGGGTGCTATGGTGCTCATGTTATGTGGTCGTGATGATCCTATCCGG